>JAFIRS010005772.1:0-49709 GCA_018342105.1 Gonioctena quinquepunctata | reverse complement strand
AAAAAAGGTGGATTTAAAAAAAAGGTCTGGTTATCCTTTAAAATTGACTTTGGGAAAAGATTTCCCCGCGCCGGCACGAATCCCTTTTTTATGGATTTTTTTTCAGATGAACCGTGAAAACTTTAAAATAGTCCGTGGGTTGAAGGAAAAAACATCGAGGGATTTTGGACTAAATGCCGTTTAAAGAAACCATCTTTTTCGTTGGCAATAAAAAACGTCTGTTAGACGTGATAGTAAAATTGCACAAAACCCCCATAAATATAAAAAAAAAAACGAAAATTTTGGATCCCAATGACCCCTAAAATCCATGAATACAAGAACAATATGCCAGCAGCACTGAAGGAACCAGAAAAAAAAAAACCAATATTAATCTCATCTTCAATAAATCATCGAAGGGGCCCTTTCCTGCATCTTCAAAAAACGATGATTAAACTAATTTTCAAGGTGGGCAACAGATAAGTTATAAATTAAGCCGTTCCCCCAATAACACTTTGGGGGAAAAAATTTAAAGTTTGCCTTAATGATCACTAAAAAAAAAACATCATCCCCAGATAGTCATAGGTTAAGAGGGACTATCAACACAAATAATTTTTCCTCACCACAGAAATTACAACGCTTCAGATGAAAAACCCTCCTGTTTTTAAAATATTTGATACCCTGCTCATCAAATGCTTGGAAAGCTGTAAAGGATACCTCTGAAACTTTGGGAGCTACCTATCCGACAGACTCGTGTTTCGATGAAATGGGAAAGAAGTAAACTGGAAGTAATAAAGTACGGTGTATGTCAGGAACGTTGTTGGCCGCTTTTCAATATAACCTGAACGATCTCTTCAAAATGCACACTGAAAAAACTTATCTTTGCGCGGACGATAAGGCGATTTTTATAACCATGATAACTGGCGGTCTCGAAAAATAGGGGAAAAGAGATATACGCCATATTTAAGTTTCTTCAGCCATAGGTTGCTGACGATAAATTTGGTGGAAACCCATACATAGCTAAAGAATCCCCATATAAGCCTGTTTATCCCAATAAAATTCGATAAAATAAGTCATAAAATTGCAAACTAAAATGGGGCAAACAAATTTTTTCATTTAAAAAAAAAATTTTCTTATCAAAATTGAAAGACCTCAAAGACCTAATGGATCAACATCGATGAAAACTCTTTCAACCCTAGTCGAACCACATCTTACTTTCGGAATACTGTTAGGGGGGGTCGAACACTTGAAAAAAAACTAATAATCCAGAAACGTTTACTGATAAATTATTTTCAAAAAGATTTCACCTTCTACTGGCCTACTGGATCACGACAAATTTTTCTTTCGTGGTAACATCAGACAACACCAGTTCAAATCGGATCTAAAAAACACCGAAACAAACAAACAATACCTCCCCTCCTTTTAAGCGCCTCAAAAGGCCAAAGATGTTTATCTTTTTCGGACCAAACATTTTCCAATTTCTTCCTGTCGAAATACCCGAAATCCCCAGTGCGCACCTTTCAAAATATGCTAAAAAAATTCTATTTCTTACCAAGGCGACAATTCTCAACTTTTAATACTCACCAAGCACCCATCGATTGGGGGAAAAGATCACTTCATACAGCCACTTCTCCCAGTATACAAATTAATACTTCCAAATTCCTTTTTTATTATTTTTATTACTAAATTGATTTTTAGCAAAGTGATACATGTAATGTCTATTTTAATGAAGCTTGTAATGTTTTCCTCTTATTATTCATGTACTGTCATTTTATTTTATTTTTATTATTATGTTTTGTATTACAATACTGCTTTCCTAAATGTGGAATATCTACACACACAGGCTCTGCCTTTAGTGGATCTCCTCAGGTCTATTAATTAGATGAACTCCTGTAAATCTTCTTCTTTCTATATAAATAGCTAAATTTGATCAGAATGGACGTACATATTCATGGATATAATAATACTAACTCTTTATTCATATTGCCAGAAAAAAATTATAAGCATGTTGGCTAAATTATTTAGTACATATCAGAACTAAACAAACATATTAATATTCATTGTGTATCAACAATGAATATGAAGTGATTGATAGTTGTGAACTATATGACAAAGTTCGGAGAAATATCAAAAACCCTGTAAACATTGAAACTGGAGCGACTAAATATGGTGGGAAAATTGGAGGCAAATAGGAATAAAAATATGTGAATATGTTCAAATGGCACAGAATAATAAGAAATTATAGATCAATCCTACCTTCAAATATAATTTGTCTCAATGTTATTTTGAATTTAACTTTATTCGCGATTTTTAGCGAGTAAGGGATGGCGATTTAAATTTTATTGGTAATATGTGAAAATTATATTTGATATAGAGGTGTATGATGCTGTGAAGGAGTCAAAACGTTAATTATATCTGGTGTTTATTAAATGAACATCATGTCTCAACAGTAGCTTACCAAAGGAATATACCGGTGATTTGATTTTATGTGTAATGGAATTGCATTTTCTAACACTGTAGATGAATCGATCACAAGCATTCTGCACTAGTTGAATGCAATTTCGATAGTGATTTGTTAGGCAAGAATAGTATATTATGTTGGCGAAATTGACGTGACTCAAGACTAAAGTATTTGATTGTCTTGAAGTTGAGAATTTGGAAATAATAAAGTAAAGTAATTTTAGATTGCAATAGGCCTTCCTAGTGGTTTTTGTTACATGCACACTAAATATCAGTTCGGTGTCCATAGTCAGTTCCAAATTTCTCTCCGAACATCCTATATCTTTGATCAATTTGTGGAAAGCACTTTCTGTTCACGTAACAAATCAAGTTATTTGACGTATACATTGTCAAAGGGATTCAAGATCAATGAAGCATAATTCAAGACTATACATAAGTCAGAGTAGTCGGGCTCTAATTCCGTATCAAGATCTGATTATGAAACCTATTAGCTTTCAAGAGACTGTAAATATATGTTGGTCAAATTGCAATTCGTAATGGAGGATGATACCGAAATCGTCAACTTGTTTGAAATACTGGAACTTATCATTGGAAATTTTGTGAGAATTTTGTATATAAATCACAAGTAATGGTAATGGATATTTTCATTTTCAGATAGCCCGCGAAAATCGGAAATCTGAAAGAAAATATTTATAGATATCATTAAAAGAAATAATGAACATCATAGAACTGAGAGGGATCCCTGAGAAATTTCGGAAGTAAAGAAAACATTTTCAAATTTGCGATTATATACAGTGTCCGGCATAAAGTTCGCAGCATATGGAAAACTTTTTTATTATATATTTTTCAAAAAAAATCATTCATGATAAAAACCTCTGCATTATCCCAAACCTGAAATGCAAACACCAAAATTGAATTTTATACGACCCTATACGAGGAAGATAGAAAAGCATGCTTTGTTTTCAAAATAATATGATCCCATAACTTTATTTCTCACGGTAGAATTCAAATTCATGGGGAAATATTGTTCAAAATTGAATGTTGATTCAGAAATTCGAATCATAGCCACCTATGACCAAGTTCATATTTCAACTTTTTTTCCCATTTTTCCCTCATCGCCCTGTACAACATAAGGAATATTATGCTAGACGAATGGTATATTGTTAAATATGATGATATCACTCTCTGAGTGTTTTCTCATTTCTCCCTCCCATCGGAAAATCACATTAGTTGAATTATGTGAAGGAATTTCACAAAATCTTGCTGCAAATAGTAAATAAAAGTGAATTGTCTCCAAGGTATGATGCCAGAATGAAAATGAATTTTTTTTGACAATACGAATAATATTTTTCAAGACAATCAGGAATTGTAAAATATGACAATTTTTGTATAGTTTTTTTTTCAAGCAAGACATTTGAATGCATCTACAATATCTTATTGAATTTTCTGCAGCATTCAACGTACAAAATTAAGGTTTTAATCCACTCGAAAAATTTATTCACGTATTATTTATGAATTTCGAAATATCGTAGGTTGTTACATTCGTCTTCGCTAGCAATACCCAGCTTCCATAGTTTTGTTCTTTGAATTTTACTGTAAATGATTGAGATACAAAACATTTGCCGATCACAGTGGGCTTTGAAAACAAATTGATTTCTAATTCAACCATTTTTGACGCATCAAGAATAACTCACAAATCTGTAGAGTAATTTCAGTAGTTTTTCAATTCTATCATGGCTGCTTGACTAAGTATACAGGGGAGAGTGGAGATTGTAATGATACATGCTGACAATTATCATACTTGTAGACACACTGCCAATATTTTTAATGAAAGATATCCAGGTTAAAACGTTTATAATTCGACAATTATAAGAATTTTTAAAACATACAGGGAATCTGGATCGGTTTCGAAAAAGTACAAAGTGACACATAAACGACCGAACTGAAAATGAAGAAACTGTTATGAATATTATGCTGTCTACGATTGAAAATCCAAGAATGTCATTATAGCAAAGAGGAGGGAATCTTGGTATATCCGATCGATCAATGAGAAGAGTTCTAGGTAAAAAAAACCTAAAACCAAAATTCATAACACTTTGAAACTAAGATCCGGATAATCGCTTGATTTCTATTTCTGGTTACAGTCTATGATGGAGGATAATAGACAGTTTTCGAAAAAAAATCTTTATAATGACGAGTCAACCTTCACATCAAATGGGGTAGTCAGCTCCCAGAATTGCAGGTGATGGACAGATAATAATCCCCATTTCAGAATACAATGTAGGGACCAATATCACTTCAAAGTTGATGTCTGGTGCGGAATTCTCAATGACATTATTGTTGGACCAGTATTTTTCAGACAACCACTGAATTCTGCAAGATACTTAAGAATGCTGCAGACATTTGTCTCCGATTATTTAGATGATTTTCCTCTGGACATGAGGGCTGGAATGATTTTCAACAAGACCGTTCATTCTAGGTGAGAAGGTGGTTAAACGGAACATTTCCAAATCGATGGATTGGAAGATATTCCAATAACGCTTGGCCCGCCCGGTCACCGGACCTCACTCCTTTGGATTTTTTCTCATGAGGATATCTCAAACAGAAGGTATATTCAAGAAGACCATTTCAAAATATACATCATTTGGAGAATACTATCAGGGATTGTATTCGGGGAATAGCTCCCCAGATACTAAGAAATGTTCATGATGCAATGCACCGCCGTACTATGCAGTGTATTGAGAATGAAGGACTCCACGTAGAATAAAGCATAGGGCATATTTGTTTCGAAAAATGTTATTTGTATTGTGAAAATTAATTGATTGGCATTCTGGCATCATACCTTGGAGACAATTTAGTTTTATTTACTATTTGCAGCAAGATTTTATGAAATTCCGTTACATAATTCAATTAATGTGATTTTCCGATGGGAGGGAGAAATGAGAAAACATTCAGAGAGTGATATTATCATATCTAACAATATACCATTCGTCTAGCATAATATTCCTTATGTTGTACAGGGCGATGTGGAAAAATGGGGAAAAAAGTTGAAATATGAAATTGATCATAGGTGGTTATGATTCGAATTTCTGGATCGACATTCAATTTTGAACAATATTTCCCCATGAATTTGAATTCTACAGTGAGAAATAAAGTGATGGGATCATATTATTTTGAAAACAAAGCATGCTTTTCTATCTCCCTCGTATAGGGTCGTATACAATTCAATTTTTGTGTTTGCATTTCAGGTTTGGGATGAAGCAGAGGTTTTTATCACGAATGATTTTTTTTGAAAAATCAATAATAAAAAAGTTTTCTATATGCTGCGAACTTTCTGCCGGACAATGTATACTGACAGATATTCCATACCTATGCAAGCTTTTTTACTGTATATATATATTTTTTCCAAAATTTTTTTTATAATGACCAATTTTAGCAATAAGTACATCATTATTGATTATCTTTTATAACCACTTCGTTAAAAATATAGAGATAATAAATTTATAATGGAGCAAACCACATTTTGCAGCATTTGGCAGAGAAAACCCGTGAAAACATTGATATATGTATAGGGGTTTTTCACAAAACTGCTCATAAATCACCACTAATAGCACATATCTATGAAATGTCCGCGGTGTTCATATTTAAAATTATTTCAACTAGGATGTATACGCAAACCTTGCAAAAAAAAATAATTTCTCCAACTAAAAACAAAACAGGGACGAGTGATCTTATATTACCGCATCTCTGAAAACTTGAAAAAACCCAAAAATAGTTTAGTAGGCTAAAAAACTCTTATATTGATTACAAGGTATACGAATTCAATATTGCCCCCCGATATTGCTTATTATTTCATTCAATTATAACATTATTATTATTTCAGGAAATATCAATATATTAAGGGTATCAATATGTATATTATACCTTGCTCAATTTCAACTCTCTGAGTTCAATGGCTTAGATTTCAAAAATCTTAAAGACGGACTGACATATAGATGAACATGCACCTTCGATAAATAATAAAGTGATTGAAGGACCAAGAAAAATATGGAGCCTCTATTTCCAAACAATACTACTCATGGGGATCATGAGGTTCAAGTCATTAGAAAAACACCTAAATGACCAAAACTGGGACAGACTGAATATAGATTACTGCGCTGTCCCATATTGAGCCAATGTGGGTTTCTGATGCTTTTGATGAAATTCTGCTCCTTCTACACAAACAAGACTATTACAAAGGGTAATTTGTGTTGCATCATGTATCAGTTTAAAGGAGCAGTATGCTTTTTGAGCTAGTATATTTATAATTGCTGATTTCAATTCGATTTCATACAATGTTTCAATGGTTTTTTTGATTCAAATAGGAACATTTGTTATTTGGTTATTTATCAAGCATACAGAGTGGCCACTTTTTTAATGGGATTGTATTGGTAACTTTTAAACCATAAGAGTTAGAAGGTCGGTCAAATGGAGAAAAAGTTGCATTCATAGAAGCATTTTCAAGCAGTTCAAACAAATCGAGATTATCAGGGCCGGTTATTGAGATATCATAAAAAAAGTAAATTCTGTCATTTTAATTTTTTTTTTACCACTTTATTTCGAATATTATCAAAAAATGTCACAGGAGTTTTTGATTCGACAGTAAATTATCCTCAATTTGACATAATCAGATTTCGTATCCAACGCTTCGTACGCTCTGGGCCACCCTCAACCTCATTTTTTTCAATACGGACCTGCATATTTTATGACACTTTTCGAAATAACTTTTAACGCTGAATTCAACAATATATCAAACAATGTCATTCAAAGTTGATTTTCAGGTGATTTTGACACTTTATCCAAATTTCTTTGGGTCGGATCTGTATTACATTTAGGTACCTTTAGTTTAATTAACAACATGCAAAACATTTCGATAAGAAAATCAACTTACTCATCTCTAACTGAATGGAACGTAACAGAATCAAAGCAAGAAACAAGTAATAATTATTTATAAATTTCAAGAGGTGAAAAACCTTATTCATAATAATTAAACGAAACTATCATTTAATGAAAGAAAAATCAAATGATTATTCGAAAGTAAATGATGAACATTACTGAAGTAAGTGTTCGAAATGTCCACCATTTTGTGAAATGCACTTTGCGGTTCTGGAACCCATACTTCTTATACATTTGCTTATTTCGTCTCCTTGAATACCTTCCAATACATTCTCAATCTTCTCGCGAAGAATCTCTATTGTCGGGTTCGTAGTATCATAAATTTAATTTTTGAGATATCCCCACAAATAAAAATCCAGCGGATTCAAATCCGGAGATCTGGCAGGCCATGCTACTGGACCTCTTGTTCCAATCCATGAATCGGGAAAAGTTTGATTTAGATAGTCTGTTACTATTCTTGAGTTGTGTGGACCACATCCGTCTTATTGGAACCCTGGACTATTACGCCGATACCGTATAGGAAGATCATCCAACATTTCTTCTATAATTTCTACATATTTTGCTCCGGTTAGATTGCCGTCAATAAAATAGGGTCCCAGTAATTTATTATTCAACAAACCGCATCATATGTTCAAAGAAAAACGATATTGATGTCTAACTTCATGAATTAAGTGAGGATTTTCTGTGGCATAAAAATGTTTGTTCCTTCGATTGAACATGCCAGAATTTGTGAATGTCGTTTCGTCTCCCCAAATGATATTGTGCGCAAAATTGTTGTTATTCTGCACCTTCCGTTGAAACCAATTACAGAATTGCAACCTTCTCTCAGGATCATTGCGATATAGTTTTTGCACGGCTTGGTATTTATAGTCATGGTATCCGTGTCTCTTGAGTATTTTATTAAGAGCACTTTTTGATAAATTGCATTCACTTGCCATAGTTCTCGATCCTATTCCTGGATTCATTCGAATTTGGGCCAGAACATTGATGTCATTGATAGGCTCGTTTCGTCGTACATAAGGATCTCTAGGTTTGATGAATGAATTATTCGCAAGTAACGTTGTTGATAAACGTCGAAACATTTGAATATTTGGTGTTGTTCTTTCACCATACCTTTGTTGTGCTTTGAACGAATTTCTATCTAGTTTTATGTACACTTCGTACATATCTCTCTTCTCTTCATTTGTGTATCTTACCATATCGAATAAGTTAAATTGAAATTACCAAGAAAAGTATTTAATGACAAGTTCTTGTGACACAATAATAAACGAAGTGACAAATAATATGACATTTCTTGTTATGTTCTTTTTTATTCACGGCCTACTACTTGAAAATAATACATTCAATAAACCTAGAGTTGTATGTATGTAAGAAAAAACAAGTCTTTCAACGATATCAATGTTCTGACCCAAATTCAATTGAACCCAGAAAAAAATTGAGAACTGTGGCCAGTGAATGCAATTTATCAAAAACTGCTGTTAATAAAATAGTCAAGAGACGCGAATACAATGATTTTAAATTTGAATACCAACCCTTGCAAAAACTATATCGTAATGATCTCAAAATAAAGTTCGATTCTGTAATTTGTTTCAACGGAATAAATCCAACAAATCCAACAATAATGATTCCTCGCGAGAAGATTGAGAATGTATTGGAAGGTATTCAAGGAGACGAAATAAGCAAATGTATAAGAAGTATGGGTTCCAGAACCGCGAAGTGCATTTTACAAAATGGTGGACATTTCGAACACTTACTTCAGTAATGTTCATCATTTACTTTCGAATAATCATTTGATTTTTCTTTCATTAAATGATAGTTTCGTTTAATTATTATGAATTAGGTTTTTCACCTCTTGAAATTTGTAAATAATTATTACTTGTTTCTTGCTTTGATTCTGTTACGTTCCATTCAGTTGAAGATGAGTAAGTTGATTTTCTTATCGAAATGTATTGCATGTTGTTAATTAAACTAAAGGTACCTAAATATAATACAGATCCGACCCAAAGAAATTTGGATAAGGGTCAAAATCACCTGAAAATCAACTTTGAATGACATTGTATGATATATTGTTGAATTTAGCGTTAAAAGTTATTTGGACAAGTGTCATAAAATATGCAGGTCCGTATTGAAAAAAATGAGGTTGAGGGTGGCCCAGAGCGTACGAAACGTTGGATACAAAATCTGATTATGTCAAAATGAGGATAATTTACTGTCGAATAAAAAGCTCCCGTGACATTTTTTGATAATATTCGAAATAAAGTGGGAAAAAAAGAAAAATCAAAATGACAGAATTTACTTTTCTTATGATATCTCAATAACCGGCCCTGATAATCTCGATTTGTTTGAACTGCTTGACAATGCTTCTATGAATGCAACTTTTTCTCCATTTGACCGACCTTCTAACTCTTATGGTTTAAAAGTTACCAATACAATCCCATTAAAAAAGTGGCTACTCTGTATATCCAAGGCGGGAAGAGGCCTCGTGTATTTGATGTTTTCCAAAAGAGTAGTTGATCTGGGTGTCGACAGCATGGAAATATTGAATTGAAGATATTTGACTGGTATATATCACGAAAAGAAGTGGCCCTAAATGGATCCCTGAAGCACACCTGAATGTAGCTCATAATAAATAGTGTCAAAGGCTCTACTTAAATCTAATAGAACTAGAACAGTACACCGGTTTTGATCACTTGATCACACCCTCGACATTATTGGTTCCGTAAATACTGTAGGAAGGAATTCTATGCAAATCAAAATTGGAGATTTCTAAATTGAAGATTTGAAAATTTTGATGTTAGTAATTTGTCAGATTTATGATTAAATCGGAAATGTCAAAATTTTCTACACCCTTTTTCACTACTCTTCCTAGGGTTCCACACTGTGAGTGAATCAATGAGATATTCATTTAGCAGACCTATTCTGTTGGGCAATTCAACTATTTGAGATAGCTTATAGGTTTCAAATATCGGTAGTTAATTTTCATATAATATTGGGAATAGGCGAAGATATGTAATGGATTTCAAATATCGATAGTGTGTATTTCATATGTGAGTTTTTAGGACATAGTTCATCAATATTGAAATCTCCTGTGCATATAATACTAGGCAATAGATAAAGATACCTGTCAATCGTGTTCTGTCAGGAAAAAAACGTTTTATCCAGAGATAGGGGTCTATAGTGTACACAAATAGCAATTTCTTCCTTTTTGGGACACATTTCCTTTAAGCGGCAAGAAAAAAGCATTATGTCCCTCCATGCGACTTTCTTTCTCTCTGTCTCTTTCTATTATATACGAGTCGGTGTGACAACTACAGTTGGTCCTGTCAGAATTAAATGTCAATGCATTCAATTCCTATATAGGGAAATAGGAAATGCAAAATTGATGGAATAAGGTATTTTGAACTCATTACACTACATACAGTGATTTGATATTTGAATTCAAATATACCTTTTTCAGCATGTTAGAAAACCTCAGTTTTTCAAGTAAGGCAATCATTAATTTAATTGTGTCATTTTCTGTATATCAACAAAAGTCCTCGTAGAGCAGTGGTTAGCATGATAGTCCCTCACGCGGTTGGCTCGGGTTCGATCCCATACTTAGGAACCTTTTTTTTTAGTCGGTTCCAGATACAAACATATTTGATCTGATAGCGAAAAATTTATATATATTTCACGTTTAGGGATGAGTTCAAGAGCAGTGAATGATCATTGTGAATGAATGAATCTGTAAAACGAAGCATTTAGGAACGGTAATTAATTGGACACGATTCCTTCGATTTAGGATCCAAAAAGTTTCCCCGTTGAAAATTATAATATAACATGAATTCAGGTAATTTTATTCAGTTTTAAATGTGATTCGGGAAATATTCTCATTGAATGTCATTCGTGCTAGAGGATTTTGTCGCCATTTTTTTTTATTTGGCCTTTAGGAAATTTAACTCGTGCAATTTGCGGCCTTATTATCAAAGATCGCAAATCGCACTCGGTAAAATTTCCAGGCAAAATGGTTTCTCGTAAATTTCAAAAGAAATTGAGCGATAAAATCCCTAGCACTATGATATAACCCTCGATACATGAGCGGTAGGATATCAATGCGAATACAAGACGGATATTATTGTTGAGTGGTAATACGTGGAAGATATTTTTGGTTCTTTTATATTTCTATATAACATGTGTTCAGATGATATATCCTTTTTTGGACATAATTTCTTATGTTTTTGTATGCCGAAGTTGGATTAATGGTTTACATCGAATATGTGGAACGTCAATTTGATATAATACGAATAGTATTATCAGGAATAAAATACATTTTACTGTAGCGGAGGAATTTGGAAACAGGATATATAGGTATAGTATTGCTTGGTATTACGTGACGATTTCTACCAGTCAACACATATCGCAAGCCGCGTAAAGGAACTTCGTACCTGACGGGGGTCCCCCGACCACACACGATTTTTCATTTTCAATTTGATCCAGAGTTGTTCAATATTGTTATATTATATTAATAATAGAAATTCCAGAAGTATTTTTGGGATAGATACATACCACCTTCAAATTATAAATTACGTATCAGATTGCTATTGAACAAAGTGGAATTACACAACTGAATATAGCGAAGAAATTATATGAAAATGATCAAAAGAATAATAATAAAAGCAAGATTAACTTGAATATATATTAAGTTAGATTAATAGCCCTGGTACTCATAATTATACGCTCAAGTTTGATAGGGGCGGCTTTCAATAACCTTATTGGCGATCCTCTCAGAAGCATTTGTAGTTGTTACTCGAATCTCCGAAAAAAGATATTTTTGTTAGATTCCGATTCCTCTGGAGTAAATTGACGACCATTGTCAATCAGAGTCTTTTTCTTAGTTTTGCGGTAAGTTATATATTTGGAGATGAAAATAAACATATTCAATTGACTTTGGAAATACTATGAATCCAGAGTTATAGGATTTATCGATATTTTTCTTCATGAAACAGTAGAAAAATAGCACAGTGGGGAGTGTTATTATTAGTTAATCATTTATAAATTGCCCGACTTCCGGTATGACACATTCATTTTCAATCCATATTTCAGGATATAATTTTTATTCAACAGTCTCCCAGTATGCACTGGTTGAATAAACTAGTTCCTTTCTTTCTTCTGGATTTTTGACAGATGTTTTCAGAGCATCAATAATTTCCGGAATTCTTCTTAGATGCTTTTTATTTCTGCTTTGGTTCCTTCTGCGTCTTTACTGACTTTCGTGAGAAGTACATAAATATCTATATCTTTATCTCATTCGACTCATTACTTGGTTTATAGCGGCACTGATCCAATTCTATCACAGATGGCAATATTTACAGAGTATAGTTCATCCATTATCAATTGCAGAAGCATAAAAAACAAGTTTCCCAGTCTTGAGGCGGAATCCTTTGAGCAGCAGAAGCGGAGATAACTAATTTCATTCAGATATTTGAATATTTGATAAATACGTGAAAATAAAAAACATGCCATTAACGAGGAAGTATGTATTAATAGGCAATCGGATCATCATCATTTCATTTTCCCATGGTCGGAAAAAAGCCATATTTTCCAACAAAACACATCACAACTATAGAATATTTTAAAACCTATTTCGATCCCAGACCAGAGACGCTACTGGCTTTTATGTATTCAGACCTCCGGAAACACGTACACAACTGGTGATTTATTAGTCTCAACGTATAGACACACCTACAAGCATTATCATTGGATTTATCCGTTTTGATTGGCTGCTGAGGAACTAGACAGCTGTCACTCAAACCCGGCTCTTTTGTTCTCTTTTTGATCTGTCCTTCGCCGACGGAGAATGTTTACGAGCAGTGCACATTATTTTTCGTTCCGATTCTTCGCATATACGCTCGTGTTAGCGAAGTGAGTTTTTGATTTGCTCCCTATAGAAACGGCTTCTGCAATTGAAAATGGTTAACTTATTTAATTTTTCTGTCGGCTGAAATGAAGGTTTCCAAATGACTTCATTTTTTTTAGATTCAACAAGAACAAATATCATTGTTATCTTCAACCCACTTTATTGTTACTGCGTCAAATCCGAATTCTCAACGTTTCATAATACTCCTCCCCTATTCATTCCTCTTTGTGCGATGTTGCCAAATCTCTCGCAGTTTGTTATCAAGGAGGTTGCGAGCGCAGACCTGTTTTAAAAATTTCAGCGGTTGACGGGGTAGCTTCGAACGCGACTAATGATGATACCCGTAGATGCGCCGTTGAAACGGGTAATGAATTCAAAACGATTTATCGATATTCAACAAAGATTGTTCTTTGAAAGGAAAACTGTTTAAGAAAGTCTCCTAGCTGTTAGGGGATTCGAACGTAACGTTCTCTGATGGGGGTCATGAATTTGGAGTGACTTCATTTTATTATTCAGTTCTATTATTTAAACGCTTGGTCTAAGAATATGCTTTAATTTTCGACCTTGCTCTCATATCATTTTATTATTGTAGTTGAAAATTAAATTTTCATTTATATTTTGCAATTCTCAAAATGGAATATGACCTCCAATTCTTCCAGAAAATGGGTAATTTGCGAAATATCCACTAATTTCATCAACTGGAACTACATTAGGATCGGAGGGAATAGAATCGAGTTTATCAAATGGGGTTTACGATATTGTACGTTATTCGAATTGATTAAAAATCGTGTGCGGTCGGGAAACCCCGTCAGGAACGAAGTTCCTTTACGTGGCTTGCGGTAGGTGTTGACTGGTAGAAATCGTCACGTAATACCAAGCAATACTATACCTATATATCCTTTTTCCAAACTCCTCCGCCACAGTAAAATGTATTTTATTCCTGATAATATTATTCGTTATTCAATGTAAATCGTTAATCCAACTTCCAATATACAAAAAACATAATGAATTATTTCCAAAACGATAATATCCGACTTGTATTCGCATAGATATCCTACCGCTCATGAATTGAGGGTAATATTATAAGTGCTAGGGGTGTAATCGCTCAAATCTTTTTTTGAAATTTTCGAGAAAGCATATTTTCTGGAAATTTCACCGAGTGCGATTTGCGGTATTATTATCCGATCTTTGATAATAATTCCACGAGTTAAATTTCCTAGAGGTAAAATGCTTGAGGGAAAATGTAAAAAAATGCGATAAAATCCTCGAACACGAATGATATTTGATGAGAATATTTTCCGAATCATATTTGAAAATTACCAGAATTCATGTTATATTCTAATTATCAACGGGGAAAGTTACAACAATTCTTTTCGATCCAAAATCGAAGGAATCGCGTCCGAATAATTACCGTTCCTAAATACTTCGTTTTACTCACCCAAAACCCTGAAATATATAATATATACAGGGTGTTAGTGAATAAGTGCGACAAACTTCAAGGGGTGATTCTGCATGAAAAAATAATGACAGTTTGCTATATAACTTTTGTCCGCAAATGCTTCGTTTTCCGAGATACAGGGTGTTAAAGTTTTTCTTAAAAACTGACTATTTATTTATTGCTCTGAAACTGGTCGAGATATGCAAATAAAATTTGGTGAGTTTCGAAAGGTAGTTATTGCGCTTTTTTGACATGCAATTAAGAATTTTATGTTCATTATTCAAATGATCTCAATTTTTTTAAAGAAAAAAATAATACGCCACTGAGATATTTCAAATAAAGAATCATTTCTACATTTTTCGTTCAATTTGTGACAAAAAAATCTCTCTTGCCTTTTTTTCGTATGAGGCGCCGTTTTTATGCAAAAAAATAAAACATCTTAACGCGTATTTTTCATTTCTTTAATACATTATCAAGAACTATCTAATACAATAACGTTAAACCAGAACAATAACAGAAAATAACACTAATAAATAAATAGGCGCAAAGCTACAACAAATGTTCAAAATGACCTCCCTCAGACGTGATACAAGATTCAACTCTTCGCCTCATTGAGTGTCGTATTCGCGCAAATATTCCTGGTGTATTTCTTATTGTCTCACAGCCGGCTATAATTCGTCTGGTCTTCAACATTTTCGACGGGAGTGGGGTGAACTAATGCACCATCATGCAAGAACCAGAAGTGTTGTCTCAGCTGTAGAGGAATTTCCTCACGAAGAACAGGTAACTCTTCCTGTAGGAAATTAAGGTAAGAGTCGCCTGTTAGTCGTTGTGGGAGGAAATATGGACCGATTAAATGATCATCAAGTACCCCAAGCCATACATTTACTGAAAACTGATGCTGAAAATGAGCTTCAATGATTCCATGTGGATTTTCCTCATCCCAGAGGTGATTGTTATGGAAATTTCGTATACACTGTCGTCCAAAATTAGCCTCGTCAGGCAACAAAACGCCATTTAAAAAATTAGGAATTTGAGCGATTTGATGAAGAATCCAATTGTAAAAAACTAGGCGCGGAAAAAAGTATCTAGGTAGTAGAACTTGCACACGTTGAATATGAAAAACGGATACAATTGCTGTTCTTTAAGAATTTTAAATACAGTGAAGTTGCTTACATTCAGTATGTTGGCAATTTTTGGAGTACTTGTTTCAGGTGACTCCGCAATTAACTCGAGAACTGCTTCTTCTAGTTGCACAGTTCGTACTTCTCGAGGGCACCCGCAGTCAGCCGTTTGTAAAGACAAAATGCATGTCTGACAATTCCGCATTTGTATAATTTTCCATTATTTTCGATAAAAGAAAAATTAATTACCTATTATCATTAATGTTATACCAAACTAAAAGCTTAAAAATGAAGAAACGCTAATTTGACATTTCGTTGAAATATTCGTATTTAACAGAATGTTGATAGTAGCCACTACTAGCATCGCTACTAGATAATGTATTGTAACGTAAATAAACTAAACTTGGTTTTACTAATTTATTTCACACTTAATCTACAACTTAATTTATATTACTACGCCACTGTAAAGCTCGATCGTATGGGCTCGTTCAGACTCTCCGTGCCATCTTGAGGGCTACCTATTTATCTCCGTCACAGAATTCCCGATCTTTCGAATTCCGGCAGTTGGCGACCAGCATGTTCCATCGTTTCCATATCGACCGTTGCTCTCCGCGGCAGAGGGGACTGGACTGTTCTCGAACATCTCGGGATGACCTCATCGCTGTCGACGGCAACGCGCGAGCGACAGGTCCGCCTAGGTTCGTTACATTGCCCTTTCTTAAAGACATTTCGTCCCGAAATTTCATCCTTGGAGTGTGACGATATCTGCTGACTCCCCATATCTGCACCGTGAAGTTCGATGGAAGTAACACTCCACGGTCTTCATGATCGTCGTGGAAGAGGGTTACAGCAAACCAAATCTTGACGCCGCTGGATCTGAATATCGCCTCAGCATACTTCTTATGACTCCCCAGTCCAACCCATCAATACCACAGGACAATTTTGGAATTGCTAGATCCACCAGATTCTGGTCCACCATAGTATCTCTTAGTTTGGTGGACTCTTCCAGACATCTTCATAGGACGGTTTATCTTGGGAATGCCTCTTGGTAACTAGGTAGTAGATGTTTCTCTGGCCTTTCTTCAACTGTAGCACTCCACCAACTTCTGGATTCTGCTCCCGCAGTGTTTGGAGTTGACCAAATTTTTGAGAACACTACGGCGATGCCCCTGGACATTCGAAGATCTTCTGCCACACAGTGCGCTGGGTGCGTAGTCAGCAGGCACCTCGAAGGTCTCGTGACTCCTCCTGAAGTAACCCCATGTAGAACTTTCTGCCCGTTTGAATGGGACATAGAATTTCTCGAACGTCATATCATCCTCCGGTGGCTGAGGGTGCGAACTTGGTCATGGTTTCCAGCGTAAGGGGCCAACCTGTTGAAATGGACGACCCTTTGGTTTCCTTTGGGGTGTATGGATTCGGTACACAAGGTCGTTTATCCTTTCACGATTTTATACGGGCCTTCCCCCGAGCTCCGCAACTTTGGTGATAGTCCACGACGACGTTTGGGGTTGTACAGCCAAACCAGGTCATCAACCTTAAATCCTCCAGCGTCGGCTTTCTTCATTTTATCGCTGGCACTCTGGATGTTCAACCGGACTCGTTCGTGGATGTCGTCCATTCTCTGCCGAAGTTTGCTGACGTAGTCCTCTCCCGCAGTGTCTTGTCCTGGCGGTACCCCAAACTTCAGGTCACAAGGCAGTCGCAGTTCTCGGCCCATTATAACACTAGCGGGAGTTTGACCGGTTGACTCGTGTACTGCGGATCGATAGCCATCAGGAACAAATGAGATACTGGTCCCAGTCTCTTTGATGGTCAGAGACAACCTTGGACAAGTGGCGGTTGATCGTCCTGTTCATCCGTTCCACCATTCCATCGGACTGCGGATGTAGGGGCCGTGGTTCTTGTCTTCGGATGTTCGAGCAGTAGACATATTTCTTGGAAAAGGTTGGATTCGAGATTTCTGCCTTGATCCGGGCAGCTCCATTGGAATACCAGATCGACATATCACTCTTTCACCAAGACGTCGGCGACGGTGATGGCTTCCTGGTTGGGCAGGGCATATGCTTCCGCCCACTTACTGAAGTAGTCCATTGCCACAAGGATGTATTTATTCCCGTGGTCGGATACGGGAAACGGGCCGGCGATGTCAATGGCGATTCTCTCGAGACAGGCTGCCTACGTTGTACTGACGCATCAGGGGCCTTGGGTCGTATTCGAGGTCCATTGCTAGCAGCGCATACAGCGCACTTTCTGCACCAGTCCTGGACGTCAGCTTGACAATTGGTCCAGTAAAACCGTTGCCCTCACTTTCTGCAGGGTCTTCGTCACTCCCAGATGCCCTCCAGCGACTCCATCTGGATTTCCCGCAGCACTTCCTCTCTTCTGTTCCTGGGAACAATTATTTGGCGTTATCTTCCCCGCAATATCGGTCTCCAGCACACGTTTCAGGATCCCATTGTCCAGAATAAGAGAGTTCCATTGTGCCCAATAGGACTTAACAGCTGGCGAGTAACCTGCGACTTCCTGCCATGATGGTCTTCGATTGCCCTTCTTCCAGCTGACAACTAAGCCAAGGTCGGGGTCTTTCTCCAGCCCTCAAAAAAAGTTGTGGGCACGGCCACCCGAAATTCGGCCAAGTGCGAGTCGGACTACGGACTCACCCAAGTTCGCTAGATTCAAGTTTGGTTATGTACAAACAGTACAAACTACTACACTGGTCGCATCGACTAAGCGTCTAGCATTAAACATGAAAATCATGAAAATGTACCAATGTGCTCGCTCATAATGTGTGTATGTGTGTGTGTGCTTCGCTGCGTTCCGATCGCACACGGTTCATTGTTTTTGTTTTTTTAGGGTTGTGGGCATGCTAACCACTGCTCTACGAGGACTTTCATTGATAAACAGAAAATGACACAATTAAATTATTAATTGCCTTACTTGAAAAACTGAGGCTTTCTAACATGCTGATGATGGTTTATTTGATTTCAAATATCAAATCACTGTATGTAGTATGTTCAAAATCCCTTATTCTATCAATTTTGCATTTCCTATTTCCCTATATAGGAATTGAATGGGTTGGCATTTAATTCTGACACAACCAAGTGTGTTATCACACAGACTTGTATATAATAGAAAGAGACACACAGAGAGAGAGAAAGTCGCATGGAGGGGACATAACGCTTTTTTCTTACGTTACCTACCGCATGCCGCGCAAAGGAACTTCGTTCCAAAAACTAAGTTAGAGAATATCCTTCCACACTTACCACAATTATAGAAGAATCGTTCAATATCAGAAAATTGAAGTTATTCTTTATGGAGGAATATTGTTTCTCAACAAGGTATTTTGGATTCCAAATTTGTTATTTTATCCAGAAGGCCAAACAAATATTAACTGTATCAGAAAACTTTTATTTGTCAGTTACTTATCGTATTCTAGATTTGCCTACCGAATAAAATGAGTTCAAAATGAATTAACTGATGGTTTTCTATTCAAATAATTGACTGTACCTGTCACCAAAATAGGAAATTATTCAGAATCTAATTGCAAATATCTTCAAAGACGTTCGTTTGATGGATGCCAATTAAAATCTGCCAACTTATTATCGAGAAGAGGTAATATGTGCTATTCATCATGAAAAAGTTTGTTGAAATACAAAGAACCCTGAGATTAACACACTGTAAGAAATGAAGTGAAGCTTTCCCAAGTAGTATTTTTAGTGGACGGAACGTAGTGGCCACAATTCTGGAAAACTTTGAGATGTTTGACCTCAACCACTGCCACGTTACATACACAGTTCTATCACGTGGCAGCTACCAAAATGGAGAACACTTTTTTGGTGGCCGCTACGTTCCGATCTACGTTCCTGGATCTCAGATAGCCGAAAACGCGGATATGTAGTGGCCGACACTAGACACGTTGAACAACTGACTGCGCTTGTTGATATGTTACTCGATTTCTGGCCTGCAACATAGTTTCAAAATAAATTGTTGGAAACATACTTTATATTATAACTTTCTCGTTTTTTTGAACTGGCTCATAAACTATTAATTTTGAGCCATTAATTCGACAGATTATAATTATTATGAAAGTGTCAGTAATTTTTGCATTTTGAATGTCAGATATATTTTGTAGTATAGTTTTGGATTGACTTCACTCGAATATAATTTTGAATAGAGTTGTGCAGTGTAATTGTACCCTATTTTGAATAACCTGGTGATCTGGAGTTTGGCGGGTAGCTTCTCTTTTCGGGTCACAACATAAATGTTCCTCATCTTCCATCATTTCTAACACTCGATCGACTATAAGTATAAGAATATATGACATACAAACGCGTAAGTAAGTATATTATACTTCTGATCGGGATATAATTAAAACGATTGAAAGTTTACTGTGAAATATGGGTATTGTAGCTCGATTGTGAGCACGCGCCATCTGAATTCTCTTTAATTGAGGATCATATCATAATTTTGGAAATAACTCGCCTCTGAAACTTAATACCCTCAAACGTTATCAGTCTTGGTTACTTGAAACCAATACTTGCGTAATAAATTACTACGTTTGATGCAGTGCTGACTACAAATATATCATTATTGAATGTTTCGTTCATTCCTCTAATAACGGCGACTCAGCATATTTCTGTAAATAGGGTGGCTTTGGAGAATATAACTTCAAAGTGGCAGAAACTGAAAATATACCGCTCTAAAGCTCCTCTTAACATAAAGAGGTCAGTGTAACTAAATGATTAACTTTTCCACCACTAGAAAGTGGCACCCCGGTGACAGGCCCATGACTCACCACTTCAAAGTTATAACCTAAAAATTACAATTGGTTATATACCCTTGAAATGGGCGAACACGTGGCGGCATTTATAACCTGCTACTTCAAAGTTATAACCTCGAAATTGCGGGTACATTATAATTATAAAAGGACATGTATAGTGGATTTATGCAGCTCCAATTAACAATTATCAATTAACAAGTAATGAAAATGATGGCAGTCATGCAAACCGAATCAACAATTAAGGCATGAATAATAAGCAGGCGCACAAGTCAGAGATCCGATCTATTTAAATTAACCTTTTCATATAAAATCAAGAAAAATGGTCTATTGAAAACGCATCAATTCATATTGAATAAATATCATTCACGTTTCACATAACAGGTAAAACGAACTTTTTGTAAGCCACAATAAAATAATTTGACTGGGAGTTGATAAGACCTTGAACAAGATGTTCTACAGGGATTAATGTCGAGGCAATTTAGAAAGCTGGTTAGAGTGCGGTAAGTATATTTTAATATTACATAGCAGAACTATAATAATGCAAAGTTAACTTTCTACGCATATTGGTTTATTTGTTTTTGGTTTTCTCCCTCTCTCTCTCTCTCTCTCTGTCTCTCTCTTTCAGTCCACTTTCCATTCATATTTTATTTCCTTTTTCAGCAGTTCAAAAATCTTTTGAGAAAAATTGTATATATAACTAAATGTTAGCGAGTAGGTAAGTTTTATTTTATTTTTTCAATTTTATACCTAATTTAAATTTTATTTAATTAGGTTTAGTTTTGCTATATATAATAATGTATGTAATAAATCCTGATTGACAATTTTTGTAATTTTTATGTAGCACTAATGCTAAATAAATACATTATTATTGTTCCTCAGATCTCTGAATAAACAGTTAGGCTTGTTTTTTGTATTCTACACTTTCCTGATACTTTCGGAATAAAGAGAAGAAATTGAAAAAAAAAACTTATTGAAAATTCAGTTCCATTATATTTATTTCGATTTTTTAGGCACATTCAACTGACTTCGAAAAAACATATTTAAACAAAATATTTTTGTTGTTGTTATATTTGAAGTTGTCGACATCTAAGATCAAAGCGGCTAATCCTATTATGTTTCTCTCGGTTTCTTCAGCTCATTCAACTGACATTGGAACTACTATCTATTTTCATATACCATACTCTCTTGGAAATACATAAACATAAAGTTGGTTTTCCGACCAACTCCCATTTTCACGAGTATAACACCCGTGGGGCTAACCTTTTGAGACCTTACCGGATTAACTTACAGAAATCCTCAAAGAACTCACTCGAAGTCAACCTTTACAATGTCTTATCGTCCACTACCAGGAATTTACCCTTGCCAATGTTCAAAAAACAAATCATGGAATATTTAATTAAAAAATGTTTTTATAGTACAGAGGAATATGTTGCCTTAACCTCAGTGCTTGAATTTCTATAACATTTCTAATATGTACCTATTATCAAGTCTGTATGTATGTACGTTTGTGTGTTTATATATCAGATCTATTTTACTCAATGTTGTACATTAACTGTTTATATATATATATATATATATATATATATATATATATATATATATATATATATATATATATATATATATTTCTAATGTTCTTAAGGATCTTTGCGCAGATCTGCTGTTTTTATTATCACTCTGTACTACTGACTTGCTACTAATGTATCCTTATATACCGTAGTTAATAAACATCTATCTATCTATCTATCTATACATATTGCTTGATCGATTCGCTGGAAATAAGTCCAGATATTGCACTTTACGCTGCTTCAGACACTTCACTTGGTAAATCTTCTTCATCACTTTCTGATAACATGATTAATGTTTATATTCAATCCCGACAAAAAATTCATTGAATGAATCGCCACCAACTCAAGATTTGAAATCATAATAGATTTGTTGATTTTTCACTAAAGCATGTTTGTTGCGTTGCTATCATTAGTGACGCGCCAAAAAATATTTGATATTGAAATATGTGCAATAAATTGTAGATGGCATATACAGGGTGTGATCTAACCTATTGCACACCCGTGAACGACGAGTGTATAATGCCATTTCATAATGAATACAGTGGCAAAAAAATCTGTGTTTGAAAAAAAATTTTTTGTTCTTAGTCAAATTTGACAAAATTTTGGGTTGCGCCACACGCCTAGTTTCAGGTGACCTATTCAGAGGAAAACGTTGGCGATTGCCGAATGCAATACACATTGAACTCGACATTTGAATAAGGCTGCTCAGGCTTCAAAGTGAAGAAAACAACTAACCTTGTTATATCCAAACTGGTGATGAAGTCAGAACTAGTTGACTTCATACTCTGCTTTGAGGCACTTATCATAATTATCACTTGTAAGAAACAAACGACACACACAGTATAGAAAAGGGAAACATTCGCAATTGAATATTGCTCTGGAAAATAATATAATTCAGAACACGTGAATTGAACACTACGAATGAGAGTTTGTTAGATTCTACTAGTGTTTTCTGATTGACTGGTGAATGAGAGATCTTAAGATCCCAATTAACAACTAATCAGAAAACAGTACGCGATGTGCGCGAAAACTAATTTGAACGTTATTGTCTTTCTCTTTTAAAAAATTTGCCATTCTATCAAAAAATAATTTATATTATATTAATATATCTAGTAAGAAAACGCCCGCACAGTGATTGTATTGAAATTTAGTTCTTCATTCATAAATGCGACGAGTGATTCATCTTGAATTCTACTCTTCAAAATACGCACGGAACAGCTCGGTGTTTAGTTTTAAGAGTCAACAAAAGACAATAATGTTCAAATTAATTCTCCTGCACATCGCGTACTGTTTTCTGATTGGTTACTAATTGGGATCTTTCATTCGCCAACCAATCAGAAAACACTAGTCCAATCTAACAAACTTTCGTTCGTAGACAGCTTTGTAAACCGTGCATGCGAGAATCTTGCTTGGCAACAGTGTTCAGTTCTTGTGTTCTGAATGTCTGAATCACTACAATGGTCGTGATATTATTTTTCAAAACAATATTCAATTGCGAATGTTTCCCTTTTAAATACTGTCTGTAACGTTTGTTTTTTACAAGTGACTGATAATTATGATAAATGCCTCAAAGCAGAGTATAAAGTCAATTAGTTCTGACTTTATCACCAGTTTGGATATAACAAGGTTAGTTTTTTCTTCCCTTTGAAATTCAATATATTTCTTACAATGTTTACATATACCCACAATCAGTTCATTTTCCAAATGTCAAGTTAAATGTTTATTGCATTCGACAACTGCCAAAGGTTTCCTTTGAGTAGGTCACCTGAAATTAGGCGGGTGGCGCTACCTCGAATTTTGTCGAATTGTAGAAAAAACAAATCATGTTTTTTGTTTTTTATCAGATTTTTAACCATTGTAATTCCTTATAAAATGGCATTATACACTCGTCTTTCACGGGTGTGCAAGAGGTTAGATAACACCCTGTATATCATATAAACTAATTGTAACTGTAAAATTATTTTATTCAGATTTTTTGTACTTTATGAACTAGGAGATACAGTTTTCGAAAAAATGTTGTTAGATACTCAATTGCGAAATTCGTTTGCAGCCTCGAAATCAAAAATAGCACCAAAAATAACTATCAATAGCTTGACTCTGCAAATGCTTCATCATGTGAACACAAGTAACTCATTACCAACAAACTGTTATGTACGTTCTGTACTAATAATTCCACCAAACGTCGTGTGTACAGTAGTTGTGTTTTGGAACCCATATTTTTTTTGAGATTTCTTGTCCTTTAACTTCCATTCATCAACACATCGCAGCAGAACAACCCGACCTGAATTCCATGCAGTGAACTCCACACGAGTTTTAACACTTCGCGTGCCCCACCTCCAGGGAAGAAACAGATCTCCCAGGAGCCACATGACAGCGGTTATCCATTGCGGAGAGATGTATGGACGTTAATAATCCAACACCATTAGCGCCCTTTGGTTCACATTCCGCATCTGGCACGCTGGCGATCCACTGTCCGCAGAGATTTACCGCCCCAGTTGCGAAAGTAATGGTGTGTCACTCACACAACACTTTCGCTCACTTTCCCATTATCTCCTGCCATTTATTAAATATCTTTTCGATGTTGTACCCTCGAAAAAATCCCAGAAGATTATTCGATTGAATTCTGAAGCACAAGTTGAGGAAAATATTGTGTTCTTCCATTTGCGTTTCGAATCTATTGTAGCAAGGTCCCATTCTTGGTACAATTTTCCGGACGTATAACGTATAGAGTAGAGTTTATTGGTTCATTTGAATAAATTTCATTACACAAGTCAAGTTGACATGGTGCAAATGTTTCTAGGTATATTAAAATATGATGGACAATAGCAGTAGTCAAAAGTAAACAAAAAATTATTTTTTTTTTTAAGAAAAGCTTTTATTCATACAAATACACTAAAAAGGAAAAAATAATGTCTTTTATTGTTTGATCTATGTTATTCTGTGAGTAACAGATTCAAAATCTTGCCGCGCAATTACCTATTTTGTATCCGCGGCAAGCTTTTGAATCTGTTACTCACAGAATAAACTAAATCAAACAATGAAAGAAATTATTTTTTCCTTTTTAATGCATTTATATGTTACTGATTTACATTGAAAATTCACCCACCAAAGGCATATGAAATTCACAATATTTCCGTACAAACACAACATAATAATCAAAATGCTTGTAGATATAGCTTGTCATTGTTGGCAAACATGGAATTACAGCATAGAACTGTATTATTTCCGGTCAGTTTCGAACTAAACTCACATTGTAATCCTGAGATTTTTTTCAGTGTATACGCACTGAGTATGTCCAAAATCGTTGTGTGTGAAATAGACGTTATACAGGTAGATGAGTTTAAGAGTTTATAACGTCAACGTTAAATATTAGTCAAAATAAGAAAAAAATCTCTGGAGGGGCGGCACATCTGGTATTTGCACGCGGGCGGCCAATACCCTAGGATCGGCCCTGTTTATATGAATAAAAATCTTCTGTTTTCAACAACTAATAAAAGCTTGTTTTTTTTTGGTTATTTATTTTTAAGTATTTATGATGTTAAATAACTAGTTTAGTCATTTCTATCTAATTTATTTTTGAATTTTGACAAAAAAATAATAATCTCCGATTCCGAAACCCCTAGATACATACCTACCAATTTTGAATAGAATCGGACCATAATCACAAAAATTGCCCGCCATATTGGAGCCACCATTTTGTTTTTTTCCTAACAAAAATTTCATAATGCATTGTCACCGGAATTATGTACTCCAAATTTCCAATCAATCGGACGATTAGAAGTGGGTCAAATTTGACTAGCAAGATTTGATTACAGACACACAGACATACACCGGAACAGGTGAAACTAAATAAAAGCTTGTGAAAAAATCTTCGACCTCAAAAACCCCCACATACCAATTTTGAATAGAATCGGACCATAATCACACAAATTGTCCGCCATATTAGAGCCGCCATTTTGTTTTTTTTTCACATAAAAGTTTCTCAATGCATTGTCACCGGAATTATGTACACCTGCCAAATTTCAATTCAATCGATTAGAAGTGGGTCAAATTTAACTTGCAAGATTTGATTACAGACAGACAGACAGACAGACACACAGACAGACACACAAACAGACAGACAGCGGGACATGTGAAACTAAATAAAAGCTCACCAATGAGACACGACACGCTAAGACTTATCTAGGTTTTGTTGAAAATCGTCCGGGTCAAAATGAGCAGGCAGATTAGTCAAATATTGCATTCGCGTGTATTAGGACCGTATCGTGGTTGAAACAATTGAGAAGTACCCAATGCTTTATGATTACATGAGAACTGATTATTCGAATAGAAATGCTCGTGATAATAGTCTAGTCAACAAGTGCTTTTTGGACCAACTTTTTTCAGCAGTCTCCGAAAATTATGATCGAGGTGTCATTCGATTCGAAATGACATCTAGATGATTTTGAAAATGAGTTCGCTCAAAATTGTGCTATTAACAATTAACTGAAAAGAAGGCTTTGGTTTGCAAATTCTCAAACTATTCAAAGAGGAGGAAATTTCTAAAAAAGTTTGATTCCGGAATTGTAGGATCAATATTTATATTTTTCCAGAGGAATACGGTCCGAAAAGTACTGACTGCGCTCATTTGGACACTTTAAAATAAAATTATTAAGATACTAAATATGAAAATAAAATTGAAAATTCAGACACAACTGAACAGATGCATGAACAATCTCGCTTGAAAATTTTATCACAATTTTTCAATTAGTTATTTACTAGTTATTAATACTTTTTTCTGTTCTGAAATGAATTGAAGTGTGATAATTGTTAAACTATAAATTTAAGATTTTTTTCCTCTTGGAGCAATTTGAAAGGTCAGATAGAACCCGTTGGAAAAATTAAAAATAAAATTTTTCAGTTTTATTAATAATTTTCGTTGTTGCAAAATTAAATACTTAAATTAATCATTGAAAAAACTGATTTTTTTTCAAATATCATCAACGATCCGTTTTTATGTTATCAGAAACTGCATAGAAATAATTTTTAATTTTTTTATCTCTAATTGTTTAAAAAATTGTTATAAACAAATACGTTGTTTATAAGATAATTGATTTTTTTTTATGGAATTTCAACCTTTGATACAAATAATGATTTAAAAAAAGATTGTTCCATAAAAAAAAAATTATTGCTTAAAAACGCATTTGTTAATTAACAATTATTTTCTCCAACTTCTAATTGATATTAAGGAACCATTTTTTCTTCTAAAATCATTATTCGTTTTGTTTTTGATATAACAAAAAAATCATTTTATTTAATTTTTCATTGTTTATGCAATAAACAATTTGTTATAAACAAATAAATTTTTGCCTTATTTTTTTTCTATTCTTCTTTCTGGGACAAAAACAGACAAGATTTTTTTTTAAATTTTTTTTATTACTATTTTATTAATTTTTAAATATAAGTTCTCTGTAACTTCGTCATTCTTTCCTGGTTTTTCATCCTTAAAATTATTATAATTTATAAACTGTTCGAGATACAATGAAAAAACTCAAGACTTATTTATTCTCTATCAGATAAAGAACAAATTTAGCTGAGAAGTGTAGTTGTTACTTATTTATTTATTAAATTGATAGCAATTGTTGATGAAAAATACTTAGGGGGAAATTTTTTTTTTGCTTTCCTTTCTAATACGCTTAGGCTCTGCAACTCTGCAAAAAATTTTTGTTTACATAGTAATATTCAGAGTTCGAAGTATAATTAAGTGATATTAAAATGTAAAAGGTAAAAATGTTAAGTAATGAACAATAATTGATGAGATACTTGAATGAGGTAGTCATATTTTTAATAGTTGATAAGATTTTTAAGCATTAAAGCAAAAAAAAAAATTCTCCCTAAGTATTTTTCATCAACAATTGCTATAAATTTGATAAACAAATAAGTAACAACTAAAATTTTCAGCTAAATTTGTTCTTTATCTAATGGAGAATAAATAAGTCTTGAGTATTTTCATCGTATCTCGATTAGTTTATAAATTATAATAATTTTAAGGATGAAAAACCAGGTAAGAATGACGAAGTTACAGAGAACTTATATTTAAAAATAAAGAAAAAAAAATCATGTCTGTTTCTGTGACAGAAAGTAGAATAGAAAAAAAAATATAAGGAAAATTTTTTTTTAAAAATTTTTTTATAAAAAAAAAATTAAAAAATTTTTTTAAAGAAAAAATGGTTCCTTAATATTAATTAGAAGTTGGAAAAAATCATTGTTAATTAACAAATGCGTTTTTAAGCAATAAAAAATTTTTTTTATGGAACAATTTTTCTTTCAATAATCATTATTTGTATCAAAGATTGGAATTCCATTAAAAAAAACAATTATCTTATAAAAAAATTTAAAAATTTTTTTTATAACATAAAAACGGATCGTTAATAATATTTGAAAAAAAACATTTTTTTCAATGATTAATTTAAGTATTTAATTTTGCAACAACGAAAATTATTAATAAAAAACTGAAAAATTAAATTTTTTCAGTTTTTCCAACGGGGTTCTATTCTGAAGCCTCTCAAGAATTGCTCCAAGAGAGGAAAAAATCTTAAAATTATAGTTTAACAATTATCACACTTGCAATGTTCATGTTCAAGCAGAAATAAATTATTAATTAACTATTGAAAAACTAATTAAAAAATTGTGATAAAATTTTTTTTTCAAGCGGATTATTGTTCATTCATCTGTTCAGCTAGTGTCTGAATTTTTTCAATTTTCTATTTTCATATTTAGTATGCTTAAATAATTTTTATTGTTAAAGTGTCCAAAGTGGGCGCGGCTTGACCAAGCCGGAGTACCCGTTTTCGGCCGTATTTTCATCCCTCTGGGAAAATTATAAATATTAATCCTACAATTCCGTGAATCAAAATTTTCTTCAGGAAATTTCCTCCTCTTTTTGAATCTTTTTTCAGATTTGAAAAATCTTTATTAGTTTTTGAGATATTTGCAAAAAACCAAAGCCCACTTTTTTTTTAGTTAATTGTCAATAACTTTTACAATTTTTGCAAGCGGAACTTAATTTTTTTCAAAAATCATCTAGGTGTCATTCCGAATCGAATGACACCTCGATCATAATTTTCGGAGACTGCTGAAAAAAGTTGTCCCAAAAAGCACTTGTTGACTAGACTATAAAGCAAGGTCCCTTTTTTATTACATCTTCGTTTCCACATAGGATGCACCCAGTACCTTCTGTTTCTGTTATTAATATTAACAATTTGTAACAAAGCAAGCGCATCTTCGTCCTCTGACGATGACATGATAACTGCCCTGGGTAAATGATTTTATGTGACTTTTTCATGTCGTTTAGATATGCGACTGAATGTTTTTAGTTTGTCTGTTTTATGCGTATTTGTCGCGTCTGTGCCTTGTCGTTGTCTGATTGATGGGCGCCTAAGATGTCTAGAAACCAGGCATCTTATTTCGTAGATATTGTCAGCTAGGCTACATTATCCTCCGTTAAATAACTTAACAAGTATTCATCCGCCGCATAGATACTGTGTCTCAATAATAGCTGTTAATTGCCAGCTTGAATTTGGAGGTACAACGTTTTTTGTAACTTTCTGGAATTTTAATATGTGTGCAAAATTTCAAATACTGCGGGCATCTGGTAGTGGGTGAAAATTAATTATCTACATGCATACATACATCCATACCGGTGAAGCTAAGAAATGGAAAAAAGCAATTGCAAATATTAAAGAGAAAAACTGAAAGAAACACTTTGAGGACAAAATAAAAATGAAAGAACCTGATATCAGGAAGCACAAAAAGTAATAGTAGAAGAAAGAAAAATTCTGCTTGTTGCGATAAAATAGCCGCTGAATTAATAAAAGGAGATGTGGAAGAAAGTTTTCAAACTGATAACGAAAATTTCGAAAACAGTGGTAATAATGTCGATACCAAAAAAGGTTAAGTACATAAGGTTACATGATACCATTTGAAAATTACAGAAGCATCTCTCTACTCAATGTAACGCTAATAGACATTGCGGGTGACTTTAACAGCAGAATTGCTTATTTTTGATTCACCTGCCATGCCTAGAAGCTGGTATAATATCATAATAATTATGTTGCACAAGTTTTTATTGATAGTGGATCACTGGAAATTTGGAATAGTATGACTGCTCACTATTTGAATTCAAATAGGAGGAATATAGTAAATAATTATTACAGTCATCTGTACAACAAAGATGTCTCTATGGCATCTCGTTACCCTTTCATGTATATGTACAATGCGCTAGGCCAATCATTTTAAAATTAAGTTCACATTGAAATCCATGCTTTAGAGAATATAACTATTCCAGTAGCCAAAGGAATCTCATAATATATCTGGAATATTCTCAGGCTACGTTCATTTATATTGAGTGAATGATGGTTAGTTTATTATACTTTTGAGATTTACAATCTAATGTTAGCAGATTGTTTTGTGATTAATTTATATTTATACGTACCTATATGTATATATATATATATATATATATATATATATATATTTGTACTCATACACCCACATACTTCTTGCTTGCTGTAAGCCCGTTTTTAGAAGCAATAAAATTATTATTATTATTATTATTACTCAATGTAACATAAAAGTTAATAAAGATAATATTGGAATAAATATTGCGGAAATACACTGAAAATATAATGCATTCAGAATGCATATGATTTCTATAGATTTCAAATAAGCATCCAGCAGCTAAAGAAAGTACAACCAATGAAAGATTTGAAAAGCAACAAAAATTTCGGATTGGTAACAATGACAATGAAATAATATAAGTTATAAAACAGGGCAAAGAAAAACATAAAAAAATCCAGTGAAGAGAAAAGTGAGAGAGAGATTGCGTCTCTGTTTTACTCTTTACCATAGAATCAGGTACGACAATAAAAAAAATCAGGATCAATCAACGAGAACTCATGCATGAGTAATCCAATGCGCAGATGATGTGATTATTCAAGAAGTGGAAAAACCTTGAAAAAGCAACATTGAAAAAATTTGATACATGTGAGGTATTAGAAAAGAAAAAGCAATGTATGGTTTTGAATGTGAAAAGCACGCGTTTGAGAAAGTGGAAACTTTTGAGTACCTAGGAATATTGATAAACAGAAATAATGGAAATCAAGATATAAATAAGAATACGCAAAGGATGTATTTTATTGCAAGAAAAAATATTTTGGATATAAAATTGAGTGGAAAATCCAAATTGAGAATCTACAGGACATTAGAAAAGTCAGCGACAAATATGCAATGACAATGACTAAGAAAGAATATTTTTTTTAGTAATGAAAGAAAAATATTAAAAATAATAATGGGTGCAAAAAAAATAAAACGATCATATGCCATATCCAAATGAATAAAGAAATAGAACATATTTTGGACAGAGAAAATATTGTGCGGATTATTAAATTGATGGAAATATCTATATATAGCAGAAAAAAAACATCTCTAAGAAGAATAACTGAATGGAACCCACGCTAATGTGCAACAAACTCAGGAGTAGACCAAAAGGCAGATGGAATGACTAGGTGGAAGAAGATATCGAAGAGTTGAAGGTAGAATACTGAAGGAAATCAATAGTGCACAGAAAAATAATTAATATAAAAAACCTTTATAAGACAAGCTTTTATTCAAATGCGCTGAAAAGTAAAAAATAATTGCTTTGGATGAACCGAAGTAGGTTATTCCGTGAATTATAGATTCAAGAGCTTGTCGCGCAAAGTTTTCAGTTCGAATACAAAAGCGATAAGCTTTTGAATCTATAACTCACGGAATAACCCACGTCGCACATCCAAATCAATTATTTTTTAATTTGAATAAAAGCTTGTCTCTAAGAAGGTTTTTTATTGATTATTTTATTTTGTGCTTTTTAGTACGTACACATACGCCTTAATCTATGCATTTTTGTTATACGCTGTTATACGCTGTTTGTTTCTGGTGTCATAACAATGATGAGATGAATTGGAGGAAAGTGAAGTTTCATTTTCCTTAACGAACATAATTGTAAAATGAATGCCGAGGGTAGAGTTAAAATATTGAGTTTTTTAAACAGCGGTTTGCAGTGATCCCTGGGGCCAACTTGCCCAATTATACGTACAACTTTTTCCTGGATTTTGAAGATTCTCTCACTTGCTGAGGAGTTGCCCCACACTAGAAGTCCATAAACGAAAATAGCATAATTGTTTACTGTAATAATATGTTAGTGCAGTGTCTAGAGTGGTGACTTGGGTGAGTTTTCTGATTTGGTATACTACTTCATTCAGTTTTTTTGCCGTATGATCAATATGATTTTTCCAATTCAATTTTGGGTCAATATGAATACCTAACAATTTAACGCTTTTAGTCTAGATTCAGAAAAAATATTTCGTTTGTTTATTCAGCATTGAGTTTTAGATTGTTTGCTGAGAACCATTCCGAAGCTTTCGCTGTTGTTTCAATATTCATATGTTTTAGCTCACTTGTATCATGGGTGATATTCAAAATTGTAGTGTCATCGGCATTTAAAGCCACCGCATGAGCATTCAAAAATTTTGGTAGGTCATTGATAAATATGATGAAGAATATAGGTCCAATATGGACCCTTGGGGAACACTTGTTGGTGACGATGATCTAGGTAGGAGGCAAACAGCTTCAGTGCGTCACCCCTGATTCCTTAGAAATCTAATTTATTTAACGGGTATTCATGAGTGACGCAATCGAATGCCTTGAATAAATCTAGCATGGTGGCACACCTAAATTTAATTTCATCAATTGCTTCCATGATTTTTTCCAAAACGTTTATCAATGCCTTGGTTGTTGATTTATTATTTCGGTAACCGAGCTGTTCTTTGGCAAAGAGTTGTTTTTTCTCGAAATAAGACACAATTCAGGATTTCAGCAAACATTCAAATATTTTTGAAAAAACTGGAAGTATTGAAATTGGTCTAAAGGAATTTATGTCCTCGTTCTTGCGAGTTTTGGGAACTGGTACTACTTTGGCGGTTTTCAGTTTTTCTGGAAATATGTTCCGTTCTAAGCACTTGTTGAATATGTAGCATATAGTATAGTCCATCCAATATCAATTGTAGAAGCTGTTTTTATAGGGAGCGAATAAAAACTCACTGCGCTAACACGAGCGTATATGCGAAGAAACGGAACGAAAAATAATCTGTACTACTCGTAAACATTCTCCGTCGGCAAACGGTAGATCAAAAGAGCCGATAGTCAACGTGGACCTGAGTGACTGCTGTCTATTCTACAACCGATTCGTCTGGGCCAGTTCGTCACACAGATGTTCAACAATACTCACGTTCATATCATGGACGTATAGTTTTCCCAATATCAATTGCAGAAGCATAAAAAAAGTCTTGCGGCGAAATCCTGTGAGCAGCAGTGGCGGAGATAACTAATTTTATTTAGATATTTCAAGGTTTTAAAAATACTTCATAAATAATGAAAAATGAAAAAAAATAAAGACAAGCTTTTATTTATACAAATACATTAAGAAAAAAAAAACTAGAATATCCTACAAAACTAGAATATTCTAAAACGTATTTCGATCGGCACACACCAAGACCACAGACGCTACTGGTTTTTAATCTTTCAGAGCTATTAAAACACAAATATAACGCGTGATTTATGACCTCCCATCGTATAGCCCCACCTGCAAGCATTGATGTCCGACTTGATTGGCCCAGACGAATCGGTTGTAGAATAGACAGCAGCCACTCAGGTCCACGTTGACTATCGGCTCTTTGATCTACCGTTTGCCGACGGAGAATGTTTACGAGTAGTACAGATTATTTTTCGTTCCGTTTCTTCGCATATACGCTCGTGTTAGCGAAGTGAGTTTTTATTTGCTCCCTATAGAAACAGCTTCTGCAATTGATATTGGATGGACTATACCTGCTGCGAGAATTTTTTAAGTTCCTTATTATACTTTCTATTTCTTCTTCAGTGGTGGGAGTAATAAAAAAAGAAGAACAGGGAGAACTGTGTGTGTTTTTTAGTGTTTCCATGAAGTCAATGTTGCTATGAGGAATTGAGTTAATGATATCTTTACCCACATTCACAAAGAAATTATTGAAGTTTTCTGCTGAAATGTTGGTTTCCTTTTTTAACGCATTTTTTCCTGTCTGTGAATTTATTAATTGCCAAATAGCTTTTGATTTGATACTGGAGTTCTCAATGAAATCTCGTCCGCAATCTTAGAGCCGCCATTCTGTTTTCTCTAACAAAAATTCCATGATGCTTTCTCACGGGAACTATGAACACCCGCCAAATTTCACGTTAATCGGGCAACTAGAAGTGGGTCAAATTTAACTTGCAAGATTTGATTACAGACGTCGGGACAGGTGAAACTAAATAAAAGCTGTAATTGTAAAAATAAAAATGATACTAAATGGTACACGATCTCGTGTTTCCGGAATCAATTGAAGCACTTGTGATATCATAATTTTCAACTCGCGTAACATTCACGAACAAACTTTTGAAAATAAGTCAAGCAATAGGAAGTAGTGATAACTGAGGCTTCTTTCAAACATCCCGTGACGATCGCTTTCCACCCTTTTCCATTTCGAATTTTACTCGGAAAGATCAAATCCGGCTGCAAAAATAAGACTACCTACGCCATGAATTCCGATAGCGGATTTGGAGTTTACGACTTTCGATTACTTTTACGGCACATTTAAAGCCCGATTAGCCTGCTATATCATAAAATATTACGATTGCCCAGGGGTGCTGACTTTCCGGAGCAATCGTCGGGATTGTTTTTTTTGTGTTCGTTTCAGGTGTGAAGTGTAGGATTTCCGTGATTTTTTTGTGTTTCTAGGAACTTGTATTTGGGTGGTTTGATTCATCCCATTCAGGCATTCTATTCCATTGAGGAATTTCACGCTTCTTCCGTTTTCCGGAACCTTTGAGGGAAGAGCGTCGGCAAAATAACGTCTGTATCAACGTATTACTGAAAAAATTATATCTAAATTTGCCAAAATGTTTTATTTGATCTGCTAATGGATTAGGGTGAGCCTAGTTTCTGTAAAGCTCAAGATTGTACTGATGTGATCATAGCTTGGGTCTGGGTTTCACAGTCTCATCAGATCCTCATTTCAGAATTATTTCAATATTCTCGTTCGCAGTTCCAACAGATTTTCATGTTTCCTGCGATCTTATTGAAGTTGAAGTTTTTAGGGTGAAACCCTTATAGTGGGCGTGCAGAAAACCTGGCCAATCGAGTAACAGAATGAAATGTTTTTAAAATGTTAGTACTCACAGTAGTGCACTGCCTGGGCAAAAGTTGTGCATGAGTTTTGTATGGCCTTTTTCGGAAAAAGCAACCATACCAATGAGAGAAAGAGAGAGAGAGAGAGAGATTTATTAACTACGGCCATATACAGTGCGAGTTTCTAACTTGGAATAAATTCAGTAACTCAAAGACAGTTGTTTTGTAAAAATATGCCCGGACAGGTCGATTTTCATTTTGAATTGCGTTCGTTTCTATGTAAGAAAATGTTATACAGCGTCTCTCAAATTTGAGATATGACGTCATCGACTATTTTTTTGAATGGCAATCCTAATTTTTTTATGACTATTCTTGAAGGGTATAGTAAGTTACACATGCGTACCAAATATCAAATTTTTATTCCTCGTCGTATGACAGATATTTAACAAACATCAACTAATTCGAAAAAGAGATTCACCTGATCTATCTGATATCAACTAAAATATGTTCCTTCAATAAATGCTCAAAATGTTGTTCAATAACTAACTGACAATATCCTAAACGGAATTTAAACGCATTTTGAACATTTCTAATTACTTGGGCGGAAATTAGTCTACACTCGGTTTGGTGTTAAAAACCTTGCTTTTCAAGTTCCCCCCATAAGAAATAGTCCATAGGTGTTGAATCCAGAGACCTGGGAGGCCATTCAACAGCTCCTCTTCTACCAATCCATCTGCCTGAAATACATCATCCAGATACGCACGGACAGGTCCTTTAAAATGGGGAGGCGCACTGTCTTGTTGGCACCAGATGTTTCTATCCGAAATATCGGCTTCATCCGGATCAGGAAACAGAGTAGCCAAAGTCAGAACTAGCTCTTCCCGCAAGAATTCTAAATATCTATTTCCATTGAGATTCCATTGGAAGAAAATTGGTCCTATTACTCGATTACCAACAATCCCTGCCCAAACATTACCTTTTGCTGTATATTGAGTGTGGTCTTCCCTCATCTGCCCAAACAATTTTGACGATTTACCTCACCATTTAACGTAAACGTTGATTCGTCAGAAAACAGGACGTTTTCTATGTTTACAACATTTCTGTCTAGTACATTTCTTCGCAGAATTGGAGTTTTCTATCCGGATCATCTTCGGTGAGTTCCTGGAGGATTGTCATTTTATAACGATGAAATTCATGGGTTTTCAGAATTTTCATCACTGAAGACTGGCTAATTTCGAGTTCCCTAGCTATCTGCCTAGTGGGAACATGATGATTTTCTTCAACAGAGAGGAGTACATTCATTTCGATATCTTCATTGAGGGCACTCTGACGATGATTCTTTGTTTTTCTCAAATGCTCATTTTCCCGAAACTGTTTTTCAATCTTGCTTATGCTACTCTGCGATATGGGTGGTAAATCACGATACTTCTCTCTGAATAAATAAATAACTTCATTTTGTGTTCTTGTCCTATCTCCGTAGCCAATCATCATTAAAATTTCAATCTTGTGGGTTTCAGTTTAGTACGGCATTTTGTTAGATTTTTCAACAAACGTCGTTTCTCACAAAACGACAAACTAATAACCTTGGTAAATATCCTCGTTCGATACGATGCTACTCTCCTTATCTGTTTTTATTTAAAAATTTTGTTTGACATTGTCAACATCAACCCAGTTTGACAAAAAATTATAAACACATACCTCTTGACATAAATCAGGAACGGGCCGAAGGCAAATTATTGGGGGGGAAATATGGATTTTCTCTGAACGATACCTTGTTTATGTGGTGTTCAATTCATCCTTAGAGTCCCATTGTCAACTCCCAACTTACCAACTTGTGATGACCGATCTCCCAACCCGCCATGGGCCCGTCCCAGTCCATTTTTTTAAAGTGCCTGAATTATTTCATTGGGTCAGATTCTTTCATTTCTCGCATTAGTTGATATTTGTTACATAACTGTCGAACGACAAAGAATAAAAATTTGATATTTGGAGAAACACATTAAAAGCCTAGATCATCCACGTGGAAATTATAGTTCAAAAAGTCCTTTACGGAGACAGTTCATCAGTAGACAAGATTTCACTGATTTTTTAAAATTGTAAAAGTTCATATTTCTTATTTCCAAAGGTAATTTATTATATAGGTTTATATTCAATAAATTTTTCTGTGATACAGAGTCTATATCTTGGTGTTCTCAAGAGGTTTCCTGACCTTGTTTGGTGCTGATGCGTGTCCGCTGAAAGAGAAAAATCTGATGTTTTTTTATGTATTCCAAGCGGAATGGAATATATTAAAGCGGTAGGAAGAGGCATGATCTGGTGATGAATAAATAGAGCATGTCAGTGCTCTCTGTAGCCCGCCCCTGATATTATTCGAATAACCCCACAAGACAATTCCATAAGTCATATGACTGTGAAAAAGACCAAAATAGTATCTGCACCAACAAGGTTTTTCAATCTGATAATCAAGAACGTGACGCTTGATAATTTTTTCGACAGATTTTCCACGTGACACATCCAGTTGAGTTTGTCATCAATGGATATACCAAGTAACTTGACACTTTCCCCACCTGTTAGTGAGGAGTTTGAAGATATAATAAAATTCTGATTTTTAGCAGAATTGTGCATAAGCTTATTTGAACGGAACCACCCATTTGTCATTTGCAAGGTGAGTTTGGAAGAGCCAATCAGTTCCTCTAATTTACTATTACGATCTATCAGTGTGGTGTCGTCAGCAAAGAGAATGCATTTTTTCGGTAATATATGATAATATAAATCATTGATATACAGAATGAATAGGGTTGGTCCCAAAACAGAGCCTTGTGGAACCCCATGGACGATTTGCATTAATGCTGATTTGGTGCCCTCAACCGAAACACACTGAGATCGCCCATGCAAATAAGACCTAAAAAATTCCAAGTCCACGAATGCCATAACAGAAACGTTTCTCAAGTATTATATCATGGGATCACAAACAAAAGCTTTAGTCAGATCACAAAGCGTTAAAAAAGAATGCTCCCCCTTCTCGAAACCATCAACTACATTCGAAATAACGCTCAGAATAGCTCTCGTAGTAGATTTATTTTTTCTAAACCCAAATTGCTCAGGACACAGCAAGGAGTTTGTTTCCAGGAAGGAAATATCAACCTTGTTTTGACTAGCGCCTCTATGATTTTCGCGATAACTGGAATTATGGAAATAGGGCGAAAATTTTCTGCTAGGTGGGGATCCCCTTTTTTTAGCAATGTCAAAACAACTGAAATCTTCAGTGCATCTGGATAAACTCCTAGAGATAAGCAATCATTGATTAAATTGAAAGTGGAGGAGCAATAATATCGGCTATAGCTTTAATCAGTTCATAGAAATCCGGACAACTTGAATCCTTCAAAGTTTCAATTGTGTACATCACTTCATCGGGAGTTACAGGGAAGAAAGAGAAATAATTTACAGGTGATCTGAAATTTTTCAAGTATTCCGTAGGTTCGTGATTCGTCTCAGGTAGAGACGAGATCAATTTTTCAGCAATATTGCTGAAATAATCATTGAATTCAGATTCCGTGATGGTGGACTCCTTTTTTTTCCATGAATTTCTGTTACACTCGAAGTTGATTAATCTCCAGGAGTCTCTGCTGATGTTCGAGGAATTTTTCAAAAAAGTTTCATACGCTAACTTTTTTGTTTCGATGATGGAATTCCTGTAATCCTTACGTAAGAAAGTGTATGCATCCCAGGTCACCTGATCCTTGTTGACATTATGAATCAGTTTCACGTTAGAGAGTGTCTGGCGTTTGTTAACTAATTCTTCATTGAACCAACAAACAGGCGATTTTTGTACATTGCAATCCCTGGTTATTTCCAGAGGAAATATCTTTTTTATATGTAATACATGTTCGAAGTACGTTTGACACTTACTACCTCTCCAGTTGGCCAAGCAGTCTAATAGTAGAGGATCCGAATTGGAGACGATCTTCACCCATCTGTTTAATGGATGAAAAGTATTTTGTATTAAATTTAATGTTTAATGTTGAAAAATATATCGCGAGTGGGTTGCCTAAAAAATTCCTGGCCAGACTATGATTAATTAAAAATTCTAAAATTACTTTTTTTTAAACATTGCACTCATTAGTTTAACGAACAAATTTTATACCAATCGAAAGTATGAAGCCTAGGTATAGAATATACAAACGTTGGGTTGTCTATTTTTTTCTGGGCGTAACTATTGGGTTGGCAGGTATAAAAATCTTATATCAAAATAAACGCTATTTCATTGCGAACACGATGATATAGGGTTGTCTGTGAAAAATCTGGTTTGAATGACGGTTGGAGAGCTTTAAAAAGCGACATTTTGATGCGAATGAAAATATGCGACAAAGACGTCCGAGCGAAAGTGCGCATGCTATTTGTTCTTGCAATTGAGATGGATAGCGATAGACTAGTAAATACTGAGCATTATTTGGGAGCAGTTAACCTCAAATTTCGGAATTGAGAAAACGTGCTACTACATATCGTTATTTATTGACAATATATTGTGGTAAAAAATGGCTCAAAAGTGTTTTTTGTGTGACTCGGACGACTCTGTGATCGATTTTGACGATTAAAATTTCAAAAATTGTTCATTGAAGTTGGCTTTTCGTAAAAAATAATTTTAAGTACAAAGAAGTTGAGCTAACTAAAGCGTCACTCATTTTTTCTCAAGTCTACTGCCAGTTGCTCCAAAATAATGCTCAGTAGACAACCCTATATCATCGTGTTCGCAATTACCTAAATAGCGTTTATTTTGATATACGATTTATTTATCAAACAGATGGGTGTACATTACTAGTATCGACTTACCTGTTTATACCTGCCAAGCCAATAATTACGCCTGGAAAAAAATAGATAACCCAACGTTTGTATATTCTATAGGATTCATACTTTTGATTGGTATAAAATTTGTTAGTTGAACTAATGAGTGCCATGTTTAAAAAAAAGTCATTTTTGAATTTTTAATTAATCATAGTCTGGCCAGGAGTTTTTTAGGCAACCCACTCGCGATATATTTTTTAACATACTAAATTTAATATAAAATACTTTTCATCCATTAAACAGATGGGTGAAGGTCGTCTCAGGCACCAGACATATTTAACGGGTTCACGAAAGTGAGCGTGGGTTCAAACCGCAGCTCTGGCAGCTTTTTTTTTCTTTTTTCTTTCGAATTTGAAAAATCATTCATTTGGAGCAAATATTCGTCCCGAAACAAATCATTTCTCATGTCATGTTTCTTTTACAAACTTCTATGTAATTTCACAAATGTATGTATGTTAAGTTCAAATCTTGCAAGTGAATTTTGACCCACTGCTAGTTGTCCGATTGACGTGAAATTTGGCAGGTGTTCATAGTTCCGGTAACAATGCATAATGGAATTTTTGCCAAAGAAAAAACAGAATGGCGGCTCCAATGTGGCGGGCGAGTTTTGTGATTATAGATCGATTCTATTCAAAATTAGTATGTGGGGGTTTTTGGGGTCGGACATCATGATTTCTTAGTCGAAATTCAAAATGGTGATGTTTTGTGATTATAACCCTATTCCAATAGAAATCGGTTTGTGAGGGTATATGGGGGTCAAAGATCATGATTTTTTTGTCAGTAAATCACTAATTCAAGATGGTGGCTCCAAGATGGCGACGACTTTTGTGATTATAGCCAGATTCCATTCAAAATTGGTGTGTGGAGTTTTTTGGAGTCGGACATCATGATTTCTTAGTCGAAATTCATGAATTCAAGAGGACACTTCAAGAAGACGATATGTTTTGTTATCATGGTCGGATTCCATTCAAAATTGGTATTTGGATTTTTTGAGGTCATAAATTATAAATTTTTGTCAGAATTCAATAGAATGACGGATTTCATAAATGACTAAAAATAATTAAATAAAAATGTTTGAAAAACCAGATGATGACCTCATGAAGGTCGAAACGGTTGTTTCAAGACGATCCACATCTGTATTTCACATCAATATATTTTGAAATATATGTAAATGAGGAGAAATTGGGTCCTGAACTCCCACATATATTGAACTCACACATAATCACAATCAATCGCAAGAGTTGAACGAACTTATGCTACTTCAAAACGGCTATGGCAACACACAAATTTGCAGATCTCTCCACTATCAACAAACCCGTTATCCAAATTTCCAAAAGATATACCCAATCACACAAGACTTTTCTTCCCTCTATTAAAGCGAGAATCATTCGTAAAGCACTACATATCGAATTGCCCCAACAAATGCGATGATGGATGCAGTGGTAAAAAATCCGAATAAAAATTTAAAACATGTTTTGTTCTTTGTCAAAATTTTGGGAAGCGCCGCTTGCCTAACCTCAGATGTCCTGATCAAAGCTGTAAGTTAACGCAATTGCCGATGCAATAAACATTTAACTAATGTGGAATGTTGAATTGATTGTGTAGTAAATGTACAAAAAGAGTCTAAATATTGCTTGCGATTCAATACATAGATATTCAATTTCAAAGTGATGAAAACAACCAAACCTCGTTATATCCGAACCGGTAGATAAAGTCAGAACTAGTTGATGAGGTCAACACAGCTTTGAGGCACTCTTATCGAATAAAATTTTCAAAAAATCAGTTGTAAGAACACAAAAAAAACAGCATTGTATAGTTTTCAAAATAATATCAGCCATCATTGTGAACTAGTGTGATTCAGAATAACACGTGAACACTGTTGCCAAGTAGTGTTTCCAAGATTCTCGCACCTGCCTGTCTGGTTCTCATAACTGCACACCGAACTGTTCTGAAGAGTGGAAGACAAGAGGAATCACTGGTCGCATTTATGAATGAAGTAGTAAATTTCAATTATGGTTGGATTATGGAGTCGCCATTCACGAGTCAGGAAAATACATATCAAAAATGAGTAAACGCTTCGGGCGTTTTCGTACTAGAGATTTTAACATTATATACATTATTTTTTTATAGAATGGCAATTTAAAAAAAAATTATATTGCGATTGATTTATTGAAAATATGAACAGGATGTTCATAAAATCAGATGTGGAATCATCTGCGACTGAAAGATAAACTTTAGTCACATGGCTTTAGCCGGGGAAGTAGTTGTTTTCTGTTAGACATTCACAAAAAATAACTTCATTTTTATCGTGGATTTTTCAATTCACAGAAAAATCTTTTCATCAATATCCAATTGAGAATGTTCCTCTTTTCAATATATTGCGATATTAACCCTCCAAATTGACTTGAAAAGATCCACAATTCATTTTTTCAGAATTGCATGAATCATTAGTGGTAAGCTTTGGCCTTAAAATGTTTTGTGATTTGCTGATGTTATTGAATCTGAAATAAGAAACATGGAAATATTTAATATCCATGTGAAATTATAAAGCATCCATTTTATCATTGTATTGTATTAGTGGCACATAGTTATATAATTCATCGCCAATGATATAATGGATTCTTCATTATTTTATATGAAAATTAAATAATTCCATGTTTCTTATTTCAGATTCAATAATATGAGCAGATATCAAAACATAAACCTGTAGTAGGTATGTAAAACTCTTCAGCTGCATTTTAAAGCCACATCTTACCACTAATAAATCATGCAAGTCTGAAAAAAGGAATTGTAAATCTCTTCAAGTCAATTTGGAGCCCTAAAATCACAATATAATTCTGAAAATTAGCACTTCTATAAAAAATATTTTAAAATCTCTAGTACAAAAACGCCCGAAGCGTTTACTCATTTTAGTTATGCACAGTATTTTCCAGACTCGTGTTTGGCGACTCCAGAATCCAACCAGAATTGAAATTCACTACTTCACCTCCTTAATGCGACGAGTGATTTCTCTTGTCTTCCATCTTCAAAATACGCACGGAACAGTTCGGTGTTCAGTTGTGAGAACGGGACAGGTGCGTGCGAGAATCTTGGAAACACTACTTGGCAACAGTGTTTACGTGTTATTCTGAATCACACTAGGTCACAATGGTGGCCGATATTATTTTGAAAACATTACAAATACTGTGTTATCATAACTGATTTTTTGATAATTGTGATTCGATAAGTGTGTGTGTTGACCTTTTTTTTTTTAATTCGAAGGGGTAAAAAATCTTCTGGAGACGCACCAGCCTGTTGTTCTATCGGCTGGCCAGTGTCGGATTCGGTCCCTAAGGAACCGCCTACCGACTAAAAAATTTCCCCTTCAGTAGTTTGCAGCATCTTTACCGACTAAAACCTCTCCTCTCGTCTACCTCACCGCACCGGAATCCGCTTTCGCATTTCTTCAGTGTTGTGTGTGTTGACCTGATCTACTAGTTCTGACTTTATCCACCGGTTTGGATATAACGAGGTTGGTTTGTTTTCATCACTGTGAAATTGAATATCTATCTATTGAATATCTAACGCAAGCAATGTTTAGACTTTTTTTTGTACATCCACCACACAATAAATTATTCCATATTATTTAAATGTTTATTGCATTGGAAATTGCGTTAACTTACAGCTCTGATCAGAGTTTAGGCGTGCGATGCTTACCAAAATTTTGCCGAATCTGACAAAGAACAAAACATGTTTTCAAATACTTTATTTCGGATTTTAAACCACTGTATTTCGTCTTAAAATGGCATTATACACTCGTCATTTTCAAGTGTGCAAGAGATTAGATTATACCCTGTATATATATATATATATATATATATATATATGTTTCATAATTGAATTCTGATCCTGAAGAGCGATAATATAATTCTTGGAGGATTTTGAGAAAAATTCTTCATATGAACATAGGTCCGCAACCGCTTTATTTCTGAGATACAGGATGTTGAAATTTAACAAGAATTCAGTTCTTCCCCAATATCTCTGAAACAGCTTTGGCTTTTTTTTTCAATTTTAGTACATGCAAAGTACGCAAAAAAATAAATTTTTTCCATGATAAAGAATTGCTTAATTTTCATCAGTGGCGTCCCTGTTAACATGCCCTGTTTTTATCAAAATAATGATACGCCACTGTCTTTTTTCCAAACAAACATTATCCTGTAATTGTCCTCTATCTTCTCATAAAAACGTCTCTTACCTTTTTTTTCGTCCGGCGGACGGTTTACGATTTAGAAAATAAAATACATTCATTTGCTTGTTCCTATTCGATTTTTTTTCTTAGTCTTACTTTCACAATTGTGGTAACCAAAGGATCTAGGCAAGATTTCAATAATTGTATGATAACTATTATTTAGTTTTTGTAATAAGTACGCATAAAAATATATTTTTTATTTTTTAAAACATAACTATTATGAACAAAAATACCAAAATCAAATCAACTGTTCAAAATGTCCGCCTCCTGCAAGTATGCACGCTTCAGCCCTCCTTCTCATTGACTCGCGTACTCTTTGGAAAATTCCTGGAGTATTCCTTATTGCTTCACAGGAAACTATTACGCGGTTTCGCAATTCTTCCTCACTTAGAATTGGTTGACTGTACACCAAAGTCTTAAGATGTCCCCAAAGAAAATAATCAAGACTGTTTAAGTCTGGGGATCTAGCTGGCCATGACTCTGTTTCCCCACGACCTATCCAGCAATTATGAAAGTTTTGGTTTAACTATTTGCGTGCCAGAGCACTAAAATGAGCAGGTGCATAAACCACATGCGATTTCGAATTAAAATAGGAACATCTTCCAACAGAATTGGCAAATTATCTTCAAGAAATCAGCAATGATTAGGTTCATTCAATCTGCGTGGTAAAAAAAAGGTCCAATTATGTAATCTCCAATAATTCCAGCCCCTACATTTAATGAGAACTGCTCCTGGTGATAAGATTCCACGATTGCATGCGGATTTTCCTCGGCCCAAAAATGATTATTATGAAAATTTCTGATCCTGTTTCTAGTAAAACTATCTTCGTCCGTGAATAAAATTTCCCTGTCAAATAAAGGATTTTTTTGGAGGAACAATTGGCAGAAATTCCCTCGTAATGGAAAGTCTCGAGGAAGTAGAGCTGAACCCGTTGAATGTGATAGGGATATAATAAATAATCAAGAAGAATCCTCCATACTAGAATATGGGCGATATTCAAATTGTTGGCAACTTGCCTCGTACTCATTTCAGGATTTTCGTCAACTGAATTTGAAACAGCTACCTCAATTGCTGGAGTTCTTGCAGACCGATGTGCTCCTTTCAAGTGATGATTTGGCTCAAAACTTCCTGTTTCACATAACCTTCTGTGGGTGCTTGAAATCGTTCGAGCATCAGGAACCATTCTATTTGGGAAGTGCTCTTGATACAGTCGCCTGGCTTCATATGCGTTCCCGTCAGCAAGCCCATACAAGTAATGCATGTCTGCTAATTCGGTATTTGTAAAATTTACCATGTTTTTTTCTAATAAACAAGTTTTTATCACGTATCTAGCTAAAGAAGTGTTTAAATTGTTTATGTTGAAGACAACGAAATGTGTTCTTAGCATACTAGATGTTTCTAGCCCACAAGATAATCCTACTACCCTTCAACGGCTGATTTCGCATGGGACAAGCAAATTAATGCATTTTGAAGATAGAGGACAATTACAAAAATGATATACATGTGTAAAAAAGACAGTGGCGTATCATTATTTTGATCAAAAATATGACAGGGCATGTTAACAGGGACTCCACTGATAAAAATTAAGAAATCCTTTATCATGGAAACATTCATTTTATGCGTACTTTGCATGTACCAAAATTGAAAAATAAGCCAAAGCGGTTTTAGAGATATTGGGGAAGAACTGATTTTTTTGTTTAATTTCAATACCCTGTATCTCAGAAATAAAGGGGTTGCGGACCTATGTTCATATGAAGAATTTTTCTTAAAATCATCCAAGGATTATCGCCCTTTAGGATCAGCATCCAATTATGAAACACCCTGTATATCTGCGTCGTCTATATTGTTGAGAACGTTTACGTAATATGTAAGCGGTGTATGCTTTGCTCATAACATTCATAGAAATCATTCACTTCTCATTGAGTGTGTGGATAATATATAAATAATTAATAATAATAAGGATCACACTGTATGCATGCATGCACAGTTTTGGAGTCGTAGTTGTTTGGATAAAACATAAGTCGCGTTTCATATTTTCCATTAGGAACAATCCCCGCCGTTTTTCCAACAAAGATGGGTCGGATAAGCCACGGCAATATTGCTATTCTAACAAATGGTTAATATGTTAACGTTATTGCCGCGGTAAGCCGCCAGGAAGTTAATTTCGGCCGTGCTGGCATCATTAATCCCTAATGGGGCGCGGTTGATGTATGATCGGAGTTGGCCCTGCTTGCTTTCCTGCTGTGTGCTCTCCCTCGACCGTGCTTTATTGGGAGCAGGATCCTGCTAAAAGAAAATCAAAGGTCATAACTTCCCAGAGAGCCACATATTTATTTAGTATACGTATTATGGTTCATCCTCGCTTCAGATACATGGAAGAAATAAATTGTGGAAGTTGCCTCGGATTGCCTTATTGGGATTTTGAGGAAAAATGAGGTTAGGATTGGGAAAAATACGAGTTCTATTCCATGAACAATTTTATTGCGGACTAGCTTTTCTTAGTGGATATAGGGGTATCCGATCCCAAAATCGTACAAAGGGTAGGGTTTCTTTCGATCTTTTACTATCACTGTTTACCATACATAATTAAGCCAGCCAGCTACGTGTGTCATTTTAGGCCAATCAATAGAGATTTTCTGCTCTATCGATTCTGTGTCAAAAATACTACCAGGAAACCGACAGTGCCATCATACGAAAGACGGTTCGTAGTTATATCCTCACCTGAATGTTTTTATCCAGATAATTTATGTTATATTTATGTTCTTTACTCTGTGTATTTACATTATATATATATATATATATATATATATATATATATATATATACAGGGTGTAACTGAATAAGTGTAAAACATTCAAGGAGGTGATTCCTCATCGAAAAAAAGATAGGATCTTTCATATAAAGAAACTTCATTGGAGCATCCCTTGTTAAATAAGCCCCTTAAAAAAAGGGGTGAATCTTATCAAAAAAAAGTTACAATATTGAAATTAACCTGACGTTTTGTACTCACCAAAAGACACTTAGCCAGTAATTTATTTGGTTTACCCCATGGTTGTAAGGTGAAAACGCAACCCCTAAAATTTATTTCCAATGTAACTTTTTCTTATTATTTGTTTACCATTTAAAAATTTATTTCCGATGCCGTTTCATTCTAAACAAAAAAATGTCTCCTGGGTTTTTTGCCCAAAATAAACCAGTAAGCAGCAAAACATTATTTTACGAACAACTACAGAGATACATCGTCATAAATGCGAAAATACGAAACTAATCTATCTAGTAGGTCGCTATTAGCGATAGTGACAATTAAATTGGTATGACGCTGTCAGTTTGGGAATTTTCGAAATTGAATTAATACTAATTGTGTGTTGTTGTTCTGTTCTTAATTTGTTACTTTAATAATTCATTTGTTAATAAAATGGCATACACAAATGAGGAAATGGCTGATATGCATTACGTTTACGGTCTGTCGCAGGGGAATGGGTTAGAAGCTTCTAGAAGATATGCTGAAATGTATCCTCAACGGCAGCATCCTTCACATAGAATATTTCATCAACGATTACGAGAATATGGTTCATTCGACAAAAGAACGCAGGATTGTGGTCGCCATCGAGAAATACGAACACCACAGCTTGAGGAAGCAGTACTTAATTTGATTGAAGAACAACCTACTACCAGTACTAGAAAGATTGCTTTCCAGCTAAATGTTGATCATATGACGGTATTTCGAATTTTAAAGGAACAACTCTTATACCCTTACCATCTGCAACGAGTACAGGCACTGTTACCGCGAGACTTTCCGAACCGTCTTGAATTTTGCAATTGGATGCTGGAAATGATTAGAAGAAATTGTGACTTTCTGAAGACGATAGAATTCACTGACGAATGTAGTTTTTCTCGGGACAAGATTATTAATTTTCATAATTACCACATATGGGCTGATGAAAACCCTCACGCTATTGTCGAAACTAGCCATCAAGAACAGTTTTCTCTTAACGTGTGGCTCGGAGTTATTGGGGATGATTTAATTGGGCCTCATTTTCTACCTCCTCGATTACATACGTTCAATTTTTAAGAGAAGTGCATCCAGTACTGCTGGAGGAAGTTCCTTTGGGCGTCAGAAGGGATATGTTTTTTATGCATGATGGGGCTCCCGCCCATTTTAGTCAAGTAGCACGTCAGCATTTAACTGAAACATATGCAAATCAGTGGATAGGTCGAGGAGGACCACATAAATGGCCCGCTCGATCCCCGGATCTCAATCCTCTCGATTTCTCTATTTGGGGCCATTCACAGCATTTGGTATATCGTACTCCTGTTCGCGATGTAGAGGACTTAAGAAACCGCATCATCGATGCGTGCAGGGTAATCAGAGAGACTCCAGGAATATTTGAGCGAATACGTGGCTCAATGCGCCGACGTCTAGACGCATGCGTAATGTTTGAAGGTAGACATATTGAACATTCACTTAGATTTCTACATGTTGTGTGTTTTGTTATTAATAACTTAGTTTTGTTTATTACCCTTTAATCGTTTAATGCAGGGTACTAACTACAAAATAACAATAAATCCAGTTCGCATTTATGACGATGTATCTCTTTTAGTTGTTCGTAAAATAATGTTTTGCTGCTTACTGGTTTATTTTGGGCAAAACCCAAGAGACATTTTTTTTTTAAGAATGGAACAGGCTATCGGAAATAAATTTTAAATGGTAAACAAATAATAAGACAAAAAGTTACATTGGGAAATAAATTTTAGGGGTTGCGTTTTCACCCCTTACAACCATGGGGTAAACCAAATAAATTACTGGCTAATTCTTTTGGTAGTACAAAACGTCAGGTTAATTTCAATATTGTAACTTTTCAGTGCTTTGAAAAAATTGTTATAAATTTATTACCCTTTAAGGGCTGTATCTTACAAGGGATGCTCCAATGAAGTTTCTTTATATGAAAGATCCTATCTTTTTTTCGATGAGGAATCACCTCCTTAAATGTTTAACACTTATTCAGTTACACCCTGTATATATATATATATATATCCTTCTGTTCTGTTCTGACGTTCTACTATTACTTATGTATATTGTAGAGAAATAAATACTTCTACTTCTACTTCTACTTCTACTTCTGTTATATTTCCTACTCCCAACTGTCATTGCTTAATTTGTTATAAACATATAAAATATTTTTTTTAAATTTTTTGTCGTTTTTAACTTAAACTTGAAAACCAATGGAGCAATCTCGATAGTC
>JAFIRS010005771.1:0-49733 GCA_018342105.1 Gonioctena quinquepunctata | reverse complement strand
AGACTATTTTGGGATTAAAAAGAAAAAAATTTTTACCATCTTATTGCATAGGTAAAATTATGATTTGAAAAAAAATATTCCTTAAATAAATTTTTTTATTGTTTAAAATAGTTTTTTTATATTTCAATTGTTTAAATAATTAGTTAAGAAATTATTTTATTCCTAAAAATCATCACTGACCTTTTTCAATGAACTAACAGAGAAATAATTTCTTTTTATGAATAATTTCATTGTTTATTAACTTAACAATTTGTTATAAACAAATAATATTAACCGTTATATTTTTTTTCGAAAACTTTAAAAAATAACAAAAACAACTATGTATAACAAAGTATAGAAAAAAATAAAAAATAATAATAATAATAATAAATAATAAAAAATACAAAAAAAATTCTATACCTTGTTATACATAGTTGTTTTTGTTATTTTTTTGAGTTTTCGAAAAAAAATATAACGGGTAATATTATTTGTTTATAACAAATTGTTAAGTTAATAAACAATGAAATTATTTAAAGAAAAAACTTATTTCTCTGTTGATTCATTGAAAAAGGTCAATGATGATTTTCAAAAATAAAATAATTTCTTAACTGATTATTTAAACAATTGAAATAAAAAAAAACGATTATAAACAATAAAAAAAAATATTTAAGAATTTTTTTTCGAAAATCCCAAAATAGTCTGTTTATAAACAATTTCTTAACAAATGACGTAAAATTTTTTTTTCCAATGTTAATTAATACCTGTATTAGATGCAAAAAAGAATAGGTTATTATTAAAAAAAAAAATTGTTGGTAACATTTTTTTGAAATTTCATTTTTTTTGATTTAAAAAAATTATAATGAACAAAATAATAAACTTTAATAAATTTGTTTTCATTGCTTTATTAAGTACTTAAATGAAAAAGTCCAGAACGAAAATTTTATAGACCAATTATTTAAACTTTTATGTCGTAATTTATAAAAACAGAGATTGGAAAAAAAATTGTTAATTAACAATGGTGTAATTTTTTAAAAAATCGACATGAAATTTTTTTTTACCGAGGTTTTTTTCGTTCAAGCGTCTAGATTACACCATAATTTATTCAAATTTTTAAATTGTTATGCGCCTATGCCGTAACGACCTCGCGGAGCCCTATTTTCAGCGTTAAAAAAAATTATAAATAATAGAGATAGAGTTCCGGGAATTGGAAATTTCCTCCTCTTTCAGGATCTTTTTTCATAATTCCTTGAATATCATTATTTTAGAAATTATTGACGAAAAACGAAATACCTTCCTTTTTTTAATCTTATTTTATTAATAACAATCGCAATTTTTTACGTGCTAATATAATAAACCCTCAAAAAATATTTTTCTAGACGTCATTCCGAATCGAATGAGCTATCGCTCATATTTTTAGGAGCTTTATATCTATTCAACACGTTTTTGAACTTGTTGATTAGACTATAAGTCATGTTTTCATTTCATCTCATTCTTCGGCAGCGTTTGCTCATATGATAACATAATGAATACCTTGTCATTCTAATCATTCGGTATATTAATTTCACTCTCGTGAGAACCCGTTCCAATCTGGAAACTGAAACTATTAGAGCCGCATTTATTTTTCTCCTTTTCCTTCTACGGAGGAGGTGCAAGTAGTAGCTTTATAATGGATGAAAAAGCTCCCACTCTGTAATTTAATGGAGGAAAACAGCACCGCTCACGTCGGATCTATCATCCAGTGGCATCACGGAGGCGCCTATGAACGATCGAAAGACCACAATTCCTCGAATTTTTCTGATATGATAGTGTGCGAATAATCCCCGGAATAATAAAAAATGCATTCGAATCGAAAACGAAAAGTAAAATTATATATCATTATAATGCACCCCAAGGCTCTTTATAAGAACCCATTCTTTATTTAATTATATGCAAATAAGGATCGATTACGGGGCATATTCGGTTAAAAACGCGATACTTATTTGTATACATCGATCGAGTCATGCGTATTTCATTAGACAAGAACTGAACACATTTTACCGAATCGATTGAATCAAAGAAAGTTTCTTACCGAGCTCTAAATTTAATCTTGAACCCACTTTCAAATATTCTGTGTACTTAATTGTACTCATACAAGTGTTCTATTTTTTCTTCTCATAATTCATTTCAACCCTTCTTCATTCATTTACATAGAACTTCATGGGAGGGCTGTGTACTTAATTGTCCAAATAAATATAATGCTTCGTTTCCAAGACAGAGTGTTGAAGTTTTATTGTCGTTTTTTTCAAATAACTTTCGAAATACTGACCTTAATTAAACGAAAATTGGTATTGAGAGGTTTTTTGAGGTGTCGAATTCGAACCTCTTACTCGTAGGAGGCGCCACCTACACGTCTTTTTCTTTTTTGAAGATTTATAACTTTTTTGAGCGTACTTCTAGCACATTTTTCAGTAAAAAAAACAATTCCTCTATCATATTTACGTAAAAAAGCTACCCGTGTTACAAGTCTCTATAAGCAACCGTTTTCTAGATGTTTGGACTTGAAAATTTCAAGTCGATTATTTTATAATCGATGCGTGTTGAAGTATTACCATCAAGAATGCTTAGGAATTTGCCCTTTAGTAGGTAGTTTTGATTTTTGAGGGGCGCCACCTATTCTATTTATTTTACTCGTTTGAAATAGTGCAAAATCTGTATTTGTTTTAATAAAATTTGCAAGAAATATCAACATTTTATTTCAAGAAATTTTGAATATGTAGAATGAAATAAAATAAAGGAAACTAAATTGAATTCAAATAAATTGTTCAAAGTGTCCACCTTCAGCGAAGATACAGGGCATTCAGTCTTCGATTCATTGAATCTCGTAACCGCTCAAAAATTATTAGTGTGTTTCTTATTGTTTCACAGGCGACTACTATTCGGCTTCTAGATCTTCCTCGTTCGCTACTAGAGTTTTATAAACTAGTGACTTCAAATGTCCCCAAAAATAAAAATCTAGCGGGTTTAGATCTGGGGACGCCTGGTTAGGTTCTTCTACACCCCTACCGATTCATCGATTTGGCTAGACAGTGTTAAGGAATTCCCTGGCTACAACGCTAAAATTGGCCGGAGCCCCATCATCCATAAACCACATGCGGATACGAATTTCTGATGATACATTCTGAAGTAGTCTCGGCAATTCATTCTCTAAAAAGCCTCTGAAAGTTGCCCCATACATTTACAGAAAATTGATACTGATAATGTCTTTCACTAACAGCGTGCTGATTTTCCAGAGCCCAAACATGGTTGTTATGAACGTTTGTGATAGCATTTCGGGAGAAGTTTGCCTCGTCCGTGAAGAGTACATATCCTAAAAATTGGGGATTTTCAGCCAATTTTCTCAAGAACCACTGACACATAGTAATGCGTTGGGGAAAGTCTCGTGGCAAAAGAGCTTGTACCCTTTGAATATGTATGGATAAAATTGTTGATCATGGATAATTCTCCAAACTGTGAACTGAGTAGAATTGAGAGCTTCAGCAATTATTCGTGAACTTGTTTCTGGATTCTCTTCGAGAGCGTTCAAAACAGCTCCTTCCAATTCTGGGGTTCGGACTGCTCGTGGTCTTCCAATAATATCAGCTGCCCTCTTGAAGCTACCTGTTTCTGCCAAACGACGGTGGAGACTGGTAAATGTTGGAGCTGAAGGCAGTACTAGATTAGGAAATCGCTCCTGGTAAATACGTCTTGTTCGCCTGCATTGCCATCCGCAAGGACATAAACGAAATGCATATCGGCTAAATGAGCATTATTGTTTAAATAATCCAATTTTTCAAAATTACTGTTTTAAAACTTACAGAAACTTCAACAAAACAACAAAACGTTTAATTGTCACATAATATGTAATTACCAAAACTACTTACTTAAACGTCAAATTCATTTCCTAAGCAATTCAACACGCATCGATTATCAACTAATCGACTTTTTTCAAGTCCAAATATCTAGAAAACGGTTGCTTATAGCGACTTGTAACAAGGGTAACTATTTTATGATAGAGGAATTGATTTTTTTACTAAAAAATGTGCTAGAAGTACGCTTAAAAAAGTTATGAATGTTCAAAAAAGAAAAAGACGTGTAGGTGGCGCCCCCTACGAATAAGAGCAATAATAACATCAGGTTTGAATTCGACACCTCAAAAAACCCCTCAATACCAATTTTCGTTTAATTAAGGTCAGTATTTCGAAAGTTATTTAAAAAAAACGAAAATAAAAATAAAACTTCAACACCCTGTATCTTGAAAACGAAGCGTTTCCGGACATATATTTATTTGAACAATTCATATTAGAATATTGTGACGAATCACCTCCTGAAGTTTGTCAAAGTACTTTTGAATCACCCTGTATTATTATTTAGTTTACGCAAATCTCGAATCGATAAATAGTTTTTATTTTGACTATTTCCCTCATACTATTTCAACCAATGATCTGTCAGCATTTTTCAAATTTGACCAATACTGTCAAAATGACAGCGGCAAAATTTGCAAATCATCCCTTGGGATTTTTCCGACAATAGCAGCTCTCGATTGGCGTTTGGTTTGGTTAGCGGTTGACGTTAAAATGACATTGTTGTTTTCTGATTGGTTGAGTTGTCATCCACCAGCCAATCAGGAAACCAGACAAAAAAACTATATTTTTGTTCCTCATTGTAAAACTACCACTTGTTTGAATTATCCTAAGATTATGGGACCAAAATGTGTCAATACACTACCTGACGAAATAAAAAAATGTAAATTGGAATCTTCAAGAGCCGTTTGAAATTGTACTTAGTTGATAGGTGTTTTAATAATGTGAACATGTTCCTACCGTAATGTATACCGTATGTTGTTGTGTCGTACTTTATTGTCGTGTTTTATTTTATTTATACCTTTCTCTGTACCTCGTAATACTACTTTTATTATCCCAATGACTTATCTACACCTTTTCTGACTATTCCTATACAATTATGTATTGTCTAAAAGGAAAATAAAGGAATTGCATTGATAAACAATAGGCGAGATCACAAACTCACAAATTTGCTTCATATGTTCTTGATTTAGTTATTCTTGAATAAATGTATGTATACCAAATGCTATCCCAATACACAATGTTCGTAACTTATAGTAACGCCTAGTTATACAGTATCGGAAAGTATTTATCTTGGGTATGGTGGTTTCATGAGAGCGTAAAGAATAGCTTGCTATATATTGAGAGAACATTACAATTTCTCCTCGACTCGCTCGAGGAAGGGATATCGACGTCACGACACAAAGATAGGAGAGTCAGGGCGGTTAGCTCAGGACGTCAGTATCATACCAGCAGCAGTCGGGAGAATGTGTGCGCTGCAATGAGGAAGAATTTTTGACGATAATTTCACATCAGATAATTTGAACAAATTAAACTGAATCATTGATTCAATTTAATCTGTCGGACGACAGGTAGATCAAAATATCTTTGGTGCCGTAGTGGCCGCGAAAACAAAAGAAAATTCTTAAACATAAACAAAAAACTTATTTCTAACAGAAAAACAATTATTTCTTGAATAGAGAGAAAAAAAATATTTACAAGAAAAGCCAAACCAAATTAAATATTTTGTGTACGGAATTATTTTATTGAATGTTCGAACAAACCACCATTTTGGGCCAAACAATAGCCGAATCTATTGTACAATTCTGTTCTGGTAGCCGCAAGGGTAACTGGTGTTACCTGAGCACACAACTTAATAATTTTTGACCTCAGTTCATCTAAATTGGTGGTACGTTCGAACTCATGCCGATATACCTCCGATTTTAGCATGCCCCAGAAATAAAAATCGAGAGGTACTACATCTGGTGATCGAGGTGGCCAGTTGATTGTACCTCGCGTACAAATAAACCGATCGGGAAATAATTGATTCAAAAATGTAACCACCGTGCCTGCATTGTGGGCAGGACAACCATCTTGTTGAAACCACACGTCGTTAAAGTCAATCGGAAGAGCGCGAACTGCAGGAATAATTTGATTTTGCAAAAGTTGCAAATATTTTGCTGCATTTAAATCCCCTTCAATAAAAAATGGGCCTATGACGTGATCGCCTGAAAGTCCCGTCCACACATTTAATTTTCTTGGGTACTGTGTCCTCACAGCAATACTCAAATGTTTATTTTTACGAGACCAATAACGTACTACGGATGGATTGTGTTTTCGATTAATTGGTAAATAACATCTTTTTGACAAAGTCATCATTTACACGAAATGCCCTAGTGCATTTTTCGACAATCGTTTCACAAAACTCCATACGTCTGAAATGGTCTCCAGGCAAAAGTTCTTGTATGGTCTTGACTTTGAAACAATGATAACCGTTTCTCTTCAAAATATTCCTTACAGTTCTTTCATTCAAATTCACTTCGTCGGCGATCTGTCTACTCGAACAAGGTGTCGTTTCTGTCCAATGCACACACTTGCGTTTCTCTTATTTCCCGTTCCTCGGGTATTTGTCTAGGATGCGGTGGTGGATTTGTGGGACAACATTTTTTGCAATGTGCTGCCACAAACCCAAAATTCTGAAATTTATTAATAATTGAAAGGACAGTCGTTTCCGTAGGTACAGGTCTATCTGCAAAAGCCACTATGAATAGATTTCTAGTATCTTGTACAGAATTACCCCCACAGTACCACTCACCGATCTCTACTTTCTCTGCGGTTGTGTAAATAGGCGGCATGTTTCAAAAGGTAATAATTGTCACGGTCTTTTATTTTCGCAACCACGGCTCGGCAAGAATGAGTCGAATCGCTGTGCGCGTGTCGCATTGCCACGTGGTCAGTTAATGTGTCGGGTGGGGTAACAGGAGGGGCGCACAGCAGTGCGTCTCTTGTTTATGTGGTATTATCATATCATTGCGTTCCTTGTTGCTCGTGTAGATTTCTGTCTATACCCCAGATAAATTGTTTCCGATACTGTATAAAGGAAATATAATGTTAACGGGATTATATAAGGAGTTTTATATTCTCACCTTTAGTAATGTCGTTTTATAACGGTTTTACCAAATAACTAAGCTCCTAAACTAATGTAAATAACTAATTTTGAGTCGGCGCCAAAGGAGAAAATTAATTACGTAAAGCTTAAAATGATGGTAGCGAAGTGCGCGGCTGAGATTTTTTCATTTCTTTAAAGTAATTTAATGATCTTCGTTGATTCAACAGAATCGGTTCACAGGTGTAAAATCAATGAATCCTCCCCTATTTTTGTTCACTTAGGGGAGTAATTTTTTTTTTCAAATTCAAATTAGAACAACTTCGATGCATACTCTATTCAATAAAAAAATATCATCTTAATCATCCCCTATTCTCCTAACCTTAGGAGAGGAATTTTCAAATTCAAATGGGACCAACCTCGAGGTATCAAAAAATCATCATCAACATAAAAAACGGACTACTCTGTAAGAAGTTAGGCGTGGTCATACTTAAAAAAATAAAAGTACGTGTCGACTAGAGAACCTCCTCTTTTTTTTCGCCGGTTAAAAATAACAATACCACCTTGAAAATTATAATAATTCGCTTACTCTAAAACAATTGTTTGACAATATCGTGTCAATAATTGTGATCTATAATCAGAATCTGTTCAAAAGTGATAATTGGGGTTCTTGTTGTTGGAATTCATGATTGGAGTAAAATAATAAAAGCTTTCATTCAAATACACTTGAAAAAAACTTTTTTTTATTTCCTGTATCTCTGGTCTTCATCACCTACAGAACCAGCACTGTTAATTCAATTATGTTTATATTATTCAAACCAGTCGAGTAGCCTCTAATTGATTTTAATTATATGTAATCGATTCTTGTTGAAGTTATTCTCTAATGTTACTCCTCAGTCTTATTTATTACCTTAATCTCCTCTCCATCTATTAAATTTTTCCTCAGATGGTGTATTGTACAATAAATAATAAATTAGGTTTTTCAATTCCCGGTCTAGCTCTCCGAGTTAGTCTTAAGTTATCCATATGTTGTAACGATCTCGAGATGACTTTTCAAATTAATGAAATCAGTTTAAATCATCAGAGAACGTGCTCAAACATATAATAAATATATCAACTCCTCCAAACGACTACATGCAAATTGACTTTTCCCAAAAAATAAAAAATCTCCACGAAGAGGCAAATTTAGATTATTCTCAACTTTCAATTCATAGTGTTATAAAAGGATTTTATGTATCCACACAATTTTAATTTGAATTTTCTATTAGAGCAAAAAATTGATTTAATTTTTGACATAACAAGAACTTACAAATTTTTATCTATTTATTTTCAAACAATTCAAAATAAAATTATAAACTGAAATAATTATAAACCAAACAATTTCATACGTACTCGAAACTTTGTAATTGTCCATTACTCGACATGTCTACCCTGACATTCAATACATGTAGTTGTTCGGGATTTCATTTCTCTGGACACATTTCGCAGCATTTGTGGTGTAATTTTATTAATACATTGTCGTATTACTTCTTCTAAATGGTCGATATTACGAAATGGCCGATGTTTATAAACCTTACTTTTAAGGTACCCCCATAAAAAGAAATCCAAGGGCGTCAAATCTGGGGATCTTGTAGGCCACGAGTGTCTTGGCTGGGCATACGAGAAAACATCCAATCAATTTCTTACGTAAAAAGGAGGAACACAACCTAACCTATCTTGGCTAACCTTGTTACCCAAGTTGAATTCAAGCTAATCAACCTTATAAGGCTGGAAAATGAAGGAACACAATAAATTTCGTTTGTAGTTATTTACATTTTCCCGCGATTGAATTTCGATTGCTTAAGCGTTTTTATCGAGTTTTGAAGCACCTGTGATAATTTCGTGAAAATTTTGCGGAAATCCGGATTGCCCCAATTCACTTGAATAGTTGGCAACATGGAATGTCCATAAAACGCCAAGATCGATGCACAATGCAAACACCAATTTTTTATTTTTGACATTTCATCTGAAAAATTAAATGAAACGAGTTTTTTCATGACTTTATCGAACATTAACTGATTTTAATATTATTTAAATGAGTGCACAGTTACTATTTTAGTGTAAAACGCTATTATTCATATCAGTTTGCAGTTTCCAAAAGTGGCATTACATAACCTCTCTTTTTGGACCTTTGGGGGCCCATAACTCCTAAAATTATCTTTTCCGCGCTATATTTTCAATTCTATACTGTTTTATCGTCTTCTGAAGCACCTGTGAAAATTTCGTGAAGATACTGGGTAATCTCATTTTCTTGACTTTTACCAAAGTTTGTTTTGTATTTCTTCTTGATATCAAGAGAAGAGAATCCGCAGCCTTAGTAAAAACAGATGAACGGTTTAATAATATAATATATATTTATTTTCATTATGGTTACAGGCTTGGACATGAATGATGAAAAAATGAAAATATATCGGAGATATCCCACGAAGAAAACTTGTTGTGGGCATTCCTAACCTATATAATAATATTTTAAGTAAGTTTAGTGATCCAATTAAACATTTGGATCAATTTTATTGAAGAAAAACTAGTGTTTCCTTGCCAACGTTTCGAATTTTAATAAATTCATCTTCAGGGCTCGGAAAAACTAATTTTTGAGACCTGAAGATGAATTTATTGAAATTCGAAATGGCAAGGAAACAATAGTTTTTCTTCAACAAAATTGATCCAAATCCCAACAAACCTCCTCAATATTCTATACAGGGTGTAACATAAGTACGTTAAAATATTCAAGTGACGTATTCCTGAGACAATTTTAAGAAAAAAAGTCCATATAAACTTGTGTCCGGAAATGCTTCGTTTCGGAGATACAGGGTGTTGAAATTGAATTTTTTTTTTCGCTTTTAAAAAATAACCAAACTAAATAAGTTATTTGCAGGAAATTTGGTACCCGGGGTTTTTTTGACGTGGGAAATCATAATTTCGTATTAATTTTCATGTAACATTTAGAGGGCGCTGCGTACGCCGTCATTATTTATTTCAAATTGCCCTAACATTTTTGACAGTAAACTTTTGGTACTTTTCATGAAAAAACCTTATTCCCACACCTTTTCCAAGTAAAAAAGGTACACTTCCTCAACAACGCTGGAGGTGATCGTTTTGGAGATATTTACAATTTTCTATATCGATGCATGTTACTTAGCTCCTAGGGCGCTAAGTGAAGTTGCTGAGAACATTACAAAAACTAAGTATGTGGTAGGTCTCGTCAAAATAAACTACTTTTCTCCTATGAAATGTTTATCGAAAAATGATTTGTTTTCGAGATACAGATTGTTGAAATTTTTCAAAACATGGTTGGTTTTTGTCATAAGTTATTTGCCACTGCAGTTATTTTCATCAAACTTCAAACACAGACTTCTTTCAAACTGCTTAATCAATCCAAATTTAAAAAAATTGTCATGTTTAATTATTCAATTAGAAAGTGCTACATTTCGGAGTTTGTAAAAAAACAATTCGGAGAAGTACTATGTTATTTATTAGGTAATTAAACATATAAAAATTGAACGAAACAACTATTACAACAACTGTTCAAAGTGACGACCCCCAACAGTAATACAAGCTTCTGCTCTCCTCATCAAAGAATGCCGCACCCGTTGAAAAATGCCGGGAGTGTTTCTTATCGTTTCGCAGCAAGCTATGATGCGATCTCTTAACATTTCCTCGTTTTCAATGGGGCTAGCATAAACTAGTGATTTTAGGTGACCTCGGGGGCCATTGCCGAGTGCCTCCTCTTCCTATCCATCGTTGGGGATATGCTACGTCTAAGAAATTTCTTGCTATCAGACTAAAATGAGCAGGGGCTCCATAGGGCATAAACCAAGAGTGATTTCGGAGACCAATGGGAACATCTTCCATAAGCTGGGGAAGCTCGTGTTCCAAACAATTTTGGTAAGCATCTCCATTCAAACGTAAGAGGAGAAAATAGGGCCCAATTAAATAATCCCCAATTATGCCTACCCATACATTAAAAGAGAATCTGTCTTGGAAATGAGTTTGCGTTATCGCATGTGCGTTATCTTCCGCCCAGATGTGGTTGTTATGGAAGTTCATGATACCATTTCTTGAAAAATTAGCTTCATCTGTGAAGAGGATTTTCGATAAAATTTGGGGATGTTGTTCGACTTTTCTTTGAAGCCATTGAGCAAATTCGATACGTGGTTGAAAATCACGTAGCGTAAGTGCCTGGACACGCTGAATATGATAAGGATTGATTTGTTGAAAATATAAACAGGATGTTCATAAAATCAGATGTGGAATCATCTGCGACTGAAAGATAAACTTTAGTCACTATCTTCCATCGTCAAGATAACCTCTTGTGGGGTATTCATGTTGAAAAGGGAAACATTCTCAATTGATAAGGATATAATTGCTGTTCTTTTAAAATTCTGTTAACGGTCATGTGAATCACATTTAAAGTTTGACTAATTTTTCTTGTACTTATCTCTGGATGTTCACTAATTTCTTCGAGAACCGCCTCCTCCAATTCCACAGTTCTTGTAGTCCGTGGCCGTCCTACTGCAGAATTTCTTTCAAAGCTTCCAGATTCGGAAAGTCGCCGGAAGAGATTTGCAAATGTCGCTGCACAAGGAGTGACGCGTTGGAGATACCTTTCCTGATAGATGCGTCTGGCCTCGGTTGAATTTCCGTCAGCCAAGCCGTATGCAAAAACCATATCAGCCATTTCAGCATTCGCAAAGTCGGGCATGGTACCAAAAAATCACTTCATAAACTCCGAACTGTGAATTTGTCAATGACTAGTTAAAAATATGACAGCGAACTTCTATTTTTATAAACGAACGTTCATAGCCTACTCGATTTAATTAACCTAATTTGCAAGCGGAGAGTGACAAAAATTATTGAAATCAAATTTGGCTATACTGATTAAGCAGTTTGATAATGCTCAATTTAGAAGAAGTCTGTCCGGGTATACTGCGTATAAAGTTTGATGAAAATAACTGCAGTTGCAAATAACTTATGACAAAAACCAACCATGTTTTGAAAAATTTCAACAATCTGTATCTCGAAAACAAATCATTTTTCGATAAACATTTCATAGGAAAAAAGTAGTATATTTTGACGAGACCTACCACATACTTAGTTTTTGTAATGTTTTCAGCAACTTCACTTAGCGCCCTAGGAGCTGAGTAACATGCATCGATATAGAAAATTGTAAATATCTCGAAAACGATCACCTCCAGCGTTGTTGAGGAAGTGTACCTTTTTTACTTGGAAAAGGTGTGGAAATAAGGTTTTTTCATGAAAAGTACCAAAAGTTTACTGTCAAAAATGTTAGGGCAATTTGAAATAAATAATGACAGCGTACGCAGCGCCCTCTAGATGCTACATGAATATTAATACGAAATTATGATTTCCCGCGTCAAAAAAACCCCGGGTACCGAATTTCGTGCAAATAACTTATTTTTTGCAAAAGTTATTTTTAAAAAGCGAACAAAAAATTCAATTTCAATACCCTGTATCTCCGAAACGAAGCATTTCCGGACACAAGTTTATATGGACTTTTTTTCTTAAAATTGTCTCAGGAAAACGTCACTTGAATATTTGAACTTACTTATGTTACACCCTGTATAATATCTTGCCAATAAATCGAAGCAAATGAATGAATACATGCCAATGAATGAATCGTTGCTAAACGTCGTATATGGCGATATTTCGATATGCTCACCCCGTAATCTCGTCTGTGACACAATTTCATCGCTAAATTATCCCAATTAGCATTCCAATTATGAACTTATCCGAAGATACATCTCCATCCGTGCCTTCAACTCTCCATCGCACTCCTCACCCTCCCGATCCCACTCGATGAATTTATCATCCGACAATCGCAATCGAATTATGGATTCAATTAAACCTGCCATTGACGTTTTCATTTGTACTGACGACGCACTTAGCACTCATCATTTTCAAATACATTAACCGACACACTGGAGATGGTGCTTAACCTTATTTCCTGGTGAGGCTGAACGGGCTCGATTTTGCACGGCAACACGTGATCGGGCTCTGGTCTGACGCAGAGGATTCGTCATCATCATCGGCATTTGGAATTATTACATTAGAGATTGCAAAAAAAATTCAGCAGAAATCGTCGAATACAAGAATATATATATATTGTTTTTAACCGCTTTCTTAGTTGTTTGACCAACCCTCAGAAGTTAATGAAAACTTGTACGAGTTAAGATCACGGGGACCTTACCTTTTATAGTGGGATCCGAAACCACTCTTGGGACCTTGAAAAAATTTTTCACCAGCTGCGGGAATCGAACCCGCGCCAGGTGGAAACAGTTGACACAAGACCGACGCTGGTGCCACTGAGCCACAGGCCCCGTTTCTCGTTGAAAGAACATCCCTATGAAGTTATTCGCGCTTTTAGTTAATTAATTACGAAAGGGTTCTGAGGGGGAGGGGGGGAATTCTCAAAATCTCTACATGCCCTTATCTCGAGAGGAAGGGAGGTAAAAGCCATTGTTACGTAATATTTTATAAGTCGAAATGTGCGATTTCTAACATTGATTGATGGATATTTGAGATAAAATCTTACGTAAGAAGGGGGAGGGGGAGTTACATGGGGGTATGGGAGAGGTCAAAAATGGCCGAAAGTGTCTTTACGTAATTAATGAATGGCCCCTTACCTGCCACTACAGCAAATTTACGAGTAAAAGTCAAATTTCAAAAATATTGTTACAAAAATTTGTCGTATAATTGTCGAAATCTAATGAACATAATAAAAATGCACTAAAATATATTTCCCTGCGACCTCGTATTAACGTGTCTGTTTCAACTATACGAAATCGATCGTTAATTAACCCCTGTTAACGCTCAATTCCTCTATTAATACATGATCGTGATATATGCAGCCAAACATACACCGAAATCGACCATTAATAACCTATTAATGGTCGAATTCTCTATCAATGCATCACTGTGGTATGGGCAACTTAACATACACGAATTCAAATATTATTTAAATTCCAAATCATATTACCTTCGCGCTGTCAAATTTATATATTTTCAAATCCAAATATTGTAAGTTTCCTCCTAGTTGAAGAAAATGGATAACGAAAATTTCACGTTGACCCCAGGAACGAGGTCAACGGAAAATGTTTCTAATCAACAAATATTGAAATGGACATTAACGCGCTCGCTTCGCTCTCGCGTTAAAATATCTCGACCATTAATCGCCACCATTAAAACACTAGTTGATTAAAAAACTATTTTTGTACAACTGCCATTAAAAATAACGTTTTTAGTTCATAGGTGTCTGAAGTAATACCTGACGTTTTCACATATAGTGTCAAAGCAATTTCAACACTAGTGTTAGAAGTAAAATTATGGTAGATATAGTATAGCCATTCTTATTTGGATGAGGATAGAGTTTATCATCCACCTCTGATAAAACATAATAGGATTTGCACTTTGATCGAAAATGCCGACCATAGGCGGATATTTATGCTTTTACTTCAAATATAACTTTGCCTATTTTGTTCAAAAACAAATTTCAGTAAACTCTCTAGAAAATGAGATTATTAAATGATTTAGAAGGGATTTTTTGGTAGCTCTATTGGGTGATGATAAGAAACGGTTGATAATAACTATATTTTTTTGTATCTAAGCAAAAATATTGTAAGAGGTTTTTTTATATCACTATGGGCTTGGAAGGTATATCCGGGATACTCTACTGGCCTCATCAACTTTTTTAAATTTTCGATCTTTTCGTTTTCTTTCTAGAGAATGATGTACGCATATCCTTGTTTTCTCAAGATTCCTTTTGTGTTGACGAACAATTAGATTTCGTCTGCCTAAATCTGTTCGAACATTTGTATGATTGATTTTTATGGAGACTGTGTTGGATTTGAAGGAAAATTTAGGATTTCCGCTTCTCCATTTTGTATGAAAAATAATATTTGGAATTCGACGAAACTCTTCCAGATGTGGAATTGATTTATTTTGTTTCTTATTGAAGTTTTCTACCGAAGCAAATATCTTACATTGGGAATTTTCCACAATTCCAACGTAAATTTCTTTCAAATCCAAAGCCATACCGCAGGTTCACATTCAAGAATGAATCATGAAACAGTTGCTGATTGCTACTGAAGTCCGCTGAAATGATTTCTTAGCTGTGAAACCGAGGTATGGCTTCATATTTATAAGATCTTTCCGTTAAGTGGAATCCCCTTTTCTATTAATTCTGTAAATTTCCCAATCTAAGTGAAACATTTGAGTTGAAAAATAAAATGTGATCCTCTTGCAACCTAACGCATTTGTGATTTGTGATTTGTCTGAATTAAAATTTCATTTGTCACAGAATATCGAATTATAGAAATAATGTTTCTCAAAAATATATGAGAAAGTAGCAGTCCTAGCAGAACTTCTAGAAGCTCTGGTAGTCGTCGCTCTCATAGCACCCGTCATTCCTAGGCAAGCCAGTCTTTGTACTTTATCCAGTTCATTTCTGGACTTGCTTCTTGTGGTGCCGGTCCACCAAACGATGGACCCGTACGTTAGCGTCGGGCGAATTATCGCCGTATACAGTGCCTTCATTTCAAAACTTCCCACCCCTATTACTTCTTTTAGCAGGGAGAATTTGCCGTAGGCAAAAAACACGTCAATTTAGGTATCGAGGGGGAAGTTTGAAACCAGTGCCAGTGGTATTTTAGGTTTAACCCCCTTACCCCCACTTAATAATTTTAAATGGCACCCCCTATCTTGTAACACATCATTTTAAAGATCTTAAAAATCCACTCTCAACCCCGTTCAGAAAACTGAAATTGGTTGATCCGTTCTCGTAAAAAGAGCAAAAAGAAAATGAATTATAATAAAAAATAAAATACTATTGCAATGAAATAAATGTACCTTACTTTATTAGGTGTTCAAAATGTGCACCATTAGTAGCTAAGCAAAAGTTCTCGAATTCCTGTCGGACGTTTGTAAATGTTTCGTTAGTAATTTGTCTGCATGTGGCAGTTATCCTGTGTCTTAGATCCTGAATGCCTTGCGGGGGAGTTTTGTATACCATTGTCTTCAAATAACCCCAGAGAAAGAAATCCAATGGCGTCAAATCCGGAGATCTCGCCGGCCATTCCAGAGCGCCTCTTCTGCCAATCCATTTGTCAGGATACCGTTGATCGAGCCACTGTCGGACATGCAATGCGTAGTGTGGCAGTGCGCCGTCCTGTTGAAAATGTAAATTTTGTTCATCCAAGAGCGGGTTGTCTCCTTCATCAACTTGGCTTTCCAAGGACTGTGTTATGAGTGGATCGATTACCTTTTCCAATAAGTTTAAATACAATTGACCCGTTAAATTTTCTTCAATAAAAATAGAGCCAATTATTTAGTTTCCCAGAATTCCAGCCCAGACGTTTATTTTTTGTGGATATTGCGTATGATCCTCTCGAAACAAGTGTGGATTTTCATTATCCCAGTATCTACAGTTATGCTTATTTACAAAGCCATTAAGAAAAAAAGTTGATTCATCACTGAAGCAAATATTTTTTATTAAATTCGGGTCATTTTGAATTCTCTCAGTCATTAGTTCACAAAATTCAATTCTCCTATCATAGTCCTCCTCACTGAGTTGCTGATGAATACTCATTTTGTAAGGAAAGAACTTGTTTAGTTTTGAAACTTTGTGTATAGAACCAACTGAAATATTTACTAACTTAGCGACTTTCGAAATTGACGTAGTCGGCTCGATGGCGAATTGGCCTAAAATCTCAATCTGTGCGGCTTCAGTCAGAACTCTCGGCTGCTTTACTGCTTTGTTGCACACAGAACCGGTCTCTTCAAATTTTTGAACAAGGTCTAGAACATATCGATGACTCACATTTTGGCCTGCATGAATTTCATTAAAAACCCGGGCTGTCATACGAGCACACCTATTTTCAGCACCATAAATAAAAATAATTTCATTTCTTTCTTGTAAAGTGTACACCATTACGATTTGTATTACTGTCAGTGCAACTGACACCACTTGACGAACAGTTCAAAATCAGGAATAACTAAGTCTGATACGTGTTCTCACCATTTAATTTTAACTGAAGCCAAGCAGAAACTGTGTGCCCTTATCTCACTTTCAGCTAAGGCAAAAAACTCTGTGTAAAAAAGAAACATACACATACCGTTATTGAGTCAGTGGTAGCGGTTCCATAAATTCATTAATTTATTTTGCATTTTGTTATCATTTATTTTCTTTTTGCCCTATTTTACGAGAACGGATCAACCAATTTCAGTTTTCTAAACGGGGTTGAGTGAGGATTTTTAAGATCTTTAAAATGATGTGTTACAAGTGTGGGGGTGCCATTTAAAATTATTAAGTGGGGGTAGCTAGGGGTAGGGGGATTCAACCTAAAATACAACTAGCACTGGTTTTAAACTTCCCCCTCCATATCTCAATTTACGTGTTTTTTCCCTACAGGAAATTTTCCCTGCTAAAAGAAATAAAAGGGGTGGGAAGTTTTGAAATGAAGGCACTATCCAATCTAGGGCTTTTGGTGTCAAGCCCCACGTCTTGCCGAAGGCTCTCCTGCATGCCCAGTAGGAGCAGACCTTTTGGTGCGATTTTCAATCTGCTCGTTCCAGGTCGGCTTGGAGTCTATGATGACTCCAAGGTGTTTCGTCGACCCTTTGTACGGAAGCTGTCTTCCTGAGATACGTATATCTGGAAGAGTTCCTATTTTGCGTTTCTTGGTAAAGTACCGAGTCCGCTTTTTCTGGTTACTCTTAACTCTCCGGTGGAACACTGTTCCACTCTGCTGAGAGCTTTCATAATGATTACTCCCAGCAGGTTTACCGGTTGGTCTTGAGCCAGTAAGACCAAGTCGTCTGCATACGCTTGTGTGTACAGCCCTGACTCATTTAACTCCGTGATAAGCTCGTTAACCACCAGGCACCATAATAGGGGTGACATAACTCCTCCCTGTGGACACCCTCATGATACCTTGGCAGCGACGGTTCTCCCGTGGCTCTTTCTCATGGTGGAATGGTTAAAAAAATGGTGTTGGGAATAATTTTGCAAAACTTATAAAAAGGTTCGGGTCTTCTGGAGCCTTCATTGTCCTTTCTCATGCTAGAAGTATCAAAGAAACATCTTAGCCGATCCTACATGTCATCGACTACCTTCACTTTTAATTATATTGATTCTTCGAACATTCGATGTTTTGCAGTAACTGTTTCCCAGTATTAAGTTACACTTGAGGAAGGTACCATAGATCAAAAAAGATAGCGAGCATGATTAATGACAAAATACCATAGATAACCCACAATCCATCGGTAACTGTGGAACTAGACTGCAATTATATTTGCGTGTAATATACAAACTGCGGCAATTATCTGCTTCTGGAAAATTCAGAACTAAGTATAAGGCGGTGCTTACAGTAACGTGTAATTCAACAGTTGAATCAATTAACAAATAACGAAAATTCATTGCAACAAATGACGAGTGAAGGAGAAATCTCATGCGTGAAAAAATGACAACATTCTGGGTATGGATTGGCAAAATGAAGCGTATAAGTTATTACTAATGAAATGTATGAATATTTTTACGTACTCATGTTTTTCGTATATTCTACAATAATTGTCAAAAAAATCAAAGGGTAACTATAAACATATATGTATGTAATTTGATTTATAAATATTATCCTATTCATCACACACAACCAAACCGGTTTCAGTGGAGATTATTTTCTTTCTGTTTATTCAGAGCCAGGAAAAGACCTATTGTTCAGTACCTATATATATATATCTATATATATATATATATATATATATATATATATATATATATATATATATATAAAGAGAGAAAAAGAAATTTGTTACGAATTCAAGAGAGCCCACCATCCGCCAACAGCTGTTTCATGGTTTCCCAATCAACAGAACATTTACTAATTTACATTTTCAAGTCATTGCAATGATTACAATGAGGACGATATATAGCATTATTTCAGATTATTATAGAGTAAGTTTAAAAAATAAAAATGTAGGTATATACAACATATATACATATACACAACTACTACACCTATTTGCACACCATACATCTATACGCTCATACAATTTCTAAAAAATATTTAATAAATACACAAAATACAAACAAACTAAAACATTTTTATACCTGTCCTAAATATTAAATCGAAACAAACAAAATGAGGAAGTGGCTACTAGGTTTTATTGATAAAGAAAATATGATCTTAACTTTGTCTTGAAGGATGTTGAAGATGTTAAACGTTTGATCTCATCTGGCAGATTATTATAGCTATCAAGTCCCTTGAAAACGGGGATTGGCGCGGTGGGTTAGCGTCCGACTCATGATCGAAAGGTCGTGAGTTCGATTCTCGGCCAGGGCAGAAATTTTTCTATTTAATTTGAGAGAATTAAATGTTAAATTTCGTAGCCGGGCCGAGGATGGTCCTCGACGATTCGCTGTTGCGTTCAAATTAACAGTGCTGCTCCTAGGTGGCGTATGGAGTTAGTAACAAGGCCTACCCAGAACACTATGAAATGATACATAAAAAAAATACTCAACTTGTGACTGGCCGAATGACGAAATGTCAAAGCCATTAAAAAAAAAAAAAAAAAAAAAACTGGCAGTGCTAGTGAATCTTGTATTGTATCCGTGGATTTGGTCATTGTACATAACTTTTTCTTGTAAATATGCTGGGGAAATTTTATTTCTTATTTTGAATAGTGCTAGTGCAAGTACGAAAATGTGAAAAGCATCAAATTATAGAAAGTGACACCTATAATCTGTGCGGTGAAGCAAAAAATTTGCTGTTTCACAAATAAAACAAAAAGTAGAATTTTTAAATATATCAGAACATTCTCGGCAAAGAACAAAAACACTTTCATAAAAAAACTGGCTGATCAGAATTGGTAAGACATATATAACTTGAAGGAAAACGAAGTGAATGAACAATGGGAGAAATTCATGAGTCACTTCAAAAACATTTTCAACGATTGTTTCCCTATAAAACGAATCGAAATAAAGAATTAACCTCCGCGGAAAGATCCTGAAATAGAAGAGTGTAGAAATAAATTAAATGTCTGGTTAGTTATATCAAACAACCGCCCAGAACTTAAATATGTATATAATGATATGAAAAAAAATTACAATGAATTGTTAATTCGGAAAAGAAAAGAAAACTATGAATATAAAATTACTAACTCGGACAACAAAATGAAAACTATGTGGAGTATTCACAATGAAATTGTAGGAAAGCAAAATCTCGGCTTTCAATGGTGAACCAAGCAATGTTGCAAATAGGTATAATGACTTCCTTCTAAATATAATTCCTAGTTTGTTAGAAAATTTAGAAGCTAAACAATTCAGTTGTAATAGCCCAAGTAGCTCACAATCGATGTTCATCAAACCAGTATCAATAAATGAAATTAAGGATTTAGGAAATAGACTAAAAAATAAGCACACATGTGGTGATAAAGACATCCCACTAGTATGGTAAAATTATGTGTAGGATCAATAGCAAGCTTACTATGTTATATAATGAACAACTCACTCCAATATGGAGTATTCCCAGAACAACTTAAAATTGCATTAATAACCCCGATCCATAAAAAAGGGGATTGTGAACAATTCGAGAATTATCGTCCAATTAGTGTCCTACCATCATTCTCTAAGCTCTTCGAAATGGCTATGTGTGATCGTCTAATGGATCATATGAACCGTCATAAGTTTTTCAATACAAGTCAACATGGATATATAAAAGGCAGATCCGTAGAAACAGCAATCACACAGTTCACTGAAAAAATCCTTGAATCATTCGAAAATAATGAAATCGTGCTGGGTATTTTGCTAGACCTCTCTAAAGCATATGACTGTTTGATTCATGACTACCTACTGATTAAACTCGAAAAATATGGTATTAGAGGAAATGCTTTAGATTGTTTTGAATCCTATTTGAAACATCGTCAACAAAGAGTAAAAATTATAACTGATGGACATGCAACCAAATCTAACTTACAACATACCAAGATAGGGGTCCCTCAAGGTAGCATTACAGGACCAGTACTATTCATAATTTTTATGAATGATATTTTGGATATCTTAAATGACACTCATGCACACCTAACTAATTATGTAGATGACACTAATTTGATAGTTTCAAGTCCGGACTATCCAGACCTAATACGAAAAACTCAGGACATCACGAGATACATTTATGAATGGTTCACAAAAAATAAATTGGTACTAAATGTCGAGAAAACCAACGCTATATTATTTAGAACCAAACAAGAGAGAATTGAAACTCCAGAAAATATAAACTTACTCAACAATAAAATCAAAATTCAAAATAATACCAAATTTCTGGGAGTCTTCATAGAACATTTACTCTGGAACGTCCATATTTTAAGCATAGGAGCAAAACTGAACCAGATATGCTATAGCATTAGAGTCATAAGCAAATACCTTAACGAAAAATAATAAAAAATTATATACCATGCAAATTTTGAATCCTGTGCTAAATTTGAAATAATATTCTGGGGATGTCAAAGTAACATTAATGACCTTTTTTGTATTCAAAAAAGAGTGATTAGAGCTATTTTTAAAATGAAATTTCGGGAAACATGCAGAGGTGTTTTTAAAAGAAGTAACACAATGACAATTTATGCTTTGTATATATATGAATGTGTTCTGTATTTGTTCAAGAACACAAATGTTACTGAACATAGGCACAGTCATAAATATTCAACACGAAAAAAAGGGTTTTCCGGTTCTACAGAAAAGCATCCATCATATGCCTCTAAAAAATTATTTAATAAACTACCAAGCAATATAAAAAGTCTGAATAGCATCAGTAAATTCAAAAAGGGAGTAAAGAAATTACTTATCGATCTTGAACCTTACTCTCTTGACGAATATTTCCTACATACATACACATAGCTCTAATCCTACTCACATGGTTAAATGTGATCTTGTTTTTTTGACGCCTATTTTATTTTTTGTTTTTGTATTTTGACTATGTATAGAAATATGAAATATTCCATGAAATAAAGACTATGTTATTATTATTATTATTATAGGTGTCACAATCTATAATTCGATGCTTTTCATATATATATATATATATATATATATATATACATAATATAACTAGCTTTAATTTACCCAATAAAATTTGAAATGTTAATTTAACGTTCTTAACCAACCTTAAATTTAAATAATTTAATTTATCCCACTAAATTCAATATCTACCCTGATTTTTAAATAAATTTCCCCAAATTTTAAATTTGAAAATAAAATTCCCTTACAAATATAAAATAATTGAAAATATGATAATAAAATTAATTAAAAAAATTAACAAATCTTAAATTTAAATAATTTAATTTATCCCACTGAATTAAATATCTAAACTGATTTTTAAATAAATTTCCCAAATTTAAAAATAAAATTCCCATTCAAATATAAAATAATTGATAATATGATAAAAAAAATAATTTCAAAAATTAATCAACCTTAAATTTAAATAATTTAATTTATCCCACTAAATTAAATATTTTTTTAAAAAAAAAATCTCAAGTTAATAAAACCATTTGCTTCCTACAAAGTAAATATAAAATAATGGTTGCAACGAACTGAAAGGCAAAAAATAAATGACCTAATCAACAACAAATGATATATGAATGATACATATTCATCAATGTATGATATTTCTAATAATCCAATATATTGTCCTGATTCTTCCACAATGCCCTCAATCATATTTCATTGTGCATACTTTAATAATAAACCACTTGGTGATTTTATATAAATCACCTATGTCTCGTTTTACATCCAGTATAGATATGATCATGATAATGTTATCACAATCTCAATTAGTAACTGTACTTTATAGGTTAATAATTATTTCTTGAGTTTGTTATTTTATCCCCTGGATGTTATCTAATTTTTATCTATTTTTAAAGTACTGTTTAACAACAGATGTGAATCAATATTCCGATATTTACTCCGTTACTTTACTTTTATTAGTGCATAGTTTGTAATTGTTTATATCATATAAATCCATTGCTGCAAGCTGCAATCATAGCATCTTCAGTGATATCTTCCGTTTATTCGATAGAACTCGGTTATTGTATGCATTATATTCTATATATTCTTATTCTCTACAACTTTACTAATTGTAATGCCTATTAGAACAAAATGGGTATATATGACGTTCTCAACAGTTGAAAAAAATCACAAAAAAAATCAGTAAACACCCATCATTACAGACCGAAAAATCAAGCGAACTTTATAATTGTCTGTCAACCTTATTTCAAGACCTCCCAAAAGAACTCTTGTCGACAAATTGCACACCGACTCGACGATAAAACACGTTTACTTCGGAACTACCTAACAAGTCCTCATTTTCCGGGATGGAATTATTTCCGTTATTTAATTTAGTTAATTCTTCTTATTAGAGAATCCCGTTCGAGAAGCCAACTCGATGAAAGAGTAATTCCGGATCTACGAAAAACATCTAATTTTTTCGCTACTTACTCTAATATATATTTTTTCTCGGATCCACTTCGAAATAATCATCATTGCTCTCTTATCTTTTCATCCTCTTATCTCCTTGTTACGAATTAATCGCATTGATGGTTTCTCCGGCAAATTGATGGGGGTGCAGTAGGGGAGCAAAGCAATATGATGAGGATCTGCCGATATATCTTAAAGAATTGGGGTATATAACTACGAGTGGCTTCGCGAATTATTTCAAAATAATACGCGAAATCTTCTTCAGCACGTTTTCAATAAAAACATATCTTTAAAAGTATTTTAATCTTTCAGTACATTCGAATAAAAGCTCGATTTTGATAATATTTTCTCTACTCATGATATTTTTCTAACAAACTCTGCCACCCTAACATTGTAAAAATTTATGAACTCGGTGTGCCACAGGGTTCTGTTCTAGGACCGTTACTGTTTCTCCTCTACGTCAACGATCTTCCTCAACACATAATGGAAGGCTATGTTACTATGTTTGCTGATGATACTACGATAACTACAGAGTGGGCCATTGAAAACGAAACAGCGGCTCTGTAGGTATGCAGAACCGAATTATATAAAAACGCTCGGACACGTCAACTACATTTTCGAGGGGAACATCGTTCGCGATGAAATTCACCCGAAATACATTTCATCCCTCGGAGCTGTGACCGCCACCCCTAAATTTTTAAATGGCAACATATGGCAAGTGATACCTCATTTGAAAGGTATTTTCCTTCTTAATATCAAACAACAAAAATAAATTCTAGCGATTCGTTTTCGAGATATAGGAACTTGAAGTTAGAAAATCACTTTTTATTCGCTCAATCAATAAAAATAACATTTAACAATGCAACTGTTTAGAGATAATTATCATTGTCAAGGAAATCAATGATCTAACTGTTTACCAACAACAAATAACATGCAATTCCTTTTCAAATTTTCATTTCATCCTCATTTACTTGATCGAGAAAAATTTAAGGTTCTTAAGAATCGATAAAAAGACGTTTTCTCGAATTCGACTCAAATGCGAGTACATCAAAAACATGTATGAGATAAAAAATTTCGCCAAATCACAATTGTGGACGTCTATCAGTGTCAAATTTATCTTTGATTGAGCGACAATAGAGTGAATTACTTGAAAAGCTGCTGAATATCTTTCCGCAATAATGGTGTATACTATCGCGGAAAAAGTTGAAATAATAACAATTTTTTTAAGAATGATGAGTGCGGTAACCGTTCAGCTAATTTGTTCAATGAAACGCATCCAGATAAACTTGTTGCTAGAAAATACGTTCTAGATTTAGTGCAAAAATTTCGTCAAACTGGATCAGTAGCCAACAAGAAACGAGACCCAGAACGTGAATTTCCGTTGAGAAATAAAGCTGGTGAAGTTGCACTTTCAGTTCATGCAGACCCAACATTGAGCACAAGGAAATTGGCTAGTGTTACCAATATCAGTAGAACCAGTATCCGCCAAAACCTGAAACATCATAAATTCCACCCCTACAAAATACATTTGATACACCAATTGAATGAAGATGATTTTGATAGGCGACAGGAATTTTGTGAAATTATGACTACGAGAGTAGATGCTGATGAGAATTTCCTTTTCAACATCTGCTTTTCTGATTTTTTAATTCGACTGTGAATCGTCATAATTGTCGTTATTGGTCGGATGCCAATCCACATGTTTTCCACGAAGTCCATACTCGAACTCCCCAAAAACTCAATGTCTGGGCCGGTATTTTTGGGGACCGTTCGATTGGACCGATATTTCTCGACGGTAACCTGACAGGAGAAACTTATTTGGAATTATTGAATGACTTTGTTTATCCACAATTAGTAGACATCATTGAAAATGACGAGCGCTACCATGAAGACCACTTGATATTTCAACAAGACGGGGCACCTCCACATTATGCACAGCCTGTTAGGGCGTTTTTGGATAGAATGTTTCCTGGAAGTTGGATTGGAAGAAGAGGCTCTATAGAGTGGCCAGCCAGATCTCCAGATTCAACACCACTAGACTTTTTCCTGTGGGGTCACTTGAAAAACAAAATATTCGCAACCGAACTGGAAGATTTATTGAAGAATGCCGTCGAATAACGCCGGAAATGCTACGAAATGTGAGGTCTCGTTTTGAACAGAACTTGTACTATTGTATGGAAATGGGTGGTAGACAGTTTGAACATTTAGTTCATTGACAATAATAATTATTGCGACAGTTGCTTTATCAGATATTGTTTTTATTGATTGAGTGAATAAAAAGTGATTTCCCAACTTCAAGTTCCTATATCTCGAAAACGAATGGATAGAATTAATTTATTTTTGTTGTTTGATATTAAGGAGAAAAATACCTTTCAAATGAGTTATCACTTGCCATATGTTGCCATTTAAAAATTTAGGGGTCACAGCTCCGAGGGATGAAATGTAGTTGCGATTATACTTACTGCATGGAGTCCTGCATGATACATCTCACCGATCAGCAGGTTCTCCTTGCAGCCACTTACACCTTTCTTCGACCATCTGTGCTTATACAGTGCTTCTCAAAAGTCCGCTCCCCCCCTCTTATTTTTGGAACGATTATACAAAAACAAGTGAAATTTGGAAACTGAATATTAAAGGTTGTAAACTTCCCTACTAGTGATGATAGATGACGAAATCGTCAAAGATGACGCCATTGTCACCAATAATTTCAAATGAAACCCTACGGCAAGCGACACTTCTTTTAAAAGGTATCGAAAAAACCTATTCAATGATACTAATTTTGTTTGTGTTTATGGCCGTTTTGGCAACTCGCTTTCAAAAAACGCAAAGCTGTGATGAATTAAATCCGTTAATTCTTAAATTCCAAATTCAAGCTCCGCCTCTGGATAGTTGTCAAATGAGCTGACGTTTTTGATAGTCTCCCTAATTCGACGTTTTTGTACATTAAATAATTTGTGTATTGTTAATCTGTTTAACTGTTTTAGCAGCTTTTGGTACTTTTAATATTTTTGTACATTTTAATAATTTGTTAAACTGTTGTGAGCCGAACGTTTAAGTGCACCAAGAAGCGAAATGGTACGTGCTTTAGGTGATAAAGTAGCAGCGATCCTAATTCTTGGTGAAACTGGACAAAATATTCATGCAGCAGAACGCATTTTTAATGAGAGGTTTCCCGATCGCCCCGTTTCGAGGACTTATTCAAGGGAGCTTTTTCGTAAGTTTGAAACAACGGGTAGTATTGATGATGCGAAACGATCTGGCACACCACAAATTTCTGATGAGAAAAAAATTGATATACTGGCAGAAGTAATAGTTAATCCTACTTCTTCAACAACTCACGTTGCATCTACCTGTGAAGTCAGTCGAAGTACAGTACACAGGGTGTTGAAAAAAAACAAATTTCATCCATACAAATTGAAAATGGTTCATCAACTCTCAGACGACGACCCAGACCGAAGACTAGAATTTTGTGAAAATATGGAAACTAAAATTAACCAACAGCCAGACTATGTCAAAGGAATTTGTTTTAGTGACGAAAGTACTTTCTATCTAAATGGAAATGTAAATACACAGAATGTGAGGTAGTGGAGTGACGCAAATCCTCACCTGTTTCGTGAAACACATACCCAATTTCCCCAGAAGGTGAATGTTTGGGCAGGTATCCTGGGAAACCACATCGTTGGGCCTATTTTTTTAAATACTAATTTAACTGGTGAGGTTTATCTGGAGCTGTTGCAAAAAGCAATAGAACCGTCAATCCTTGAAATTTTGGATGATAATTCAGATGAATTCGGCAATTTGGAAATAACATTCCAACAGGATGGTGCTCCTCCACACTATTACGGTGCAGTAAGACGGTATTTGGATGAGGAGTATCGTGGTAGATGGATTGGACGACGAGGTTCAACGGAATGGCCAGCTCGATCACCGGACCTCACACCTTTGGATTTTTTTTCTGTGGGGGTACCTTGAATCAAAGGTTTACGTCACTGAACCTGACAATATTGACGTTTTAAAGCAACGTATTGTTGCCGAATGTGAGGCTGTTTCCGCAGACACATTTGCAAAAGATATTTCACTGTCAGGAAGTAAATGGAGGTCACTTCGAGCAATTTCTTCAAGTAGATACTGATTCTTAAATCTGTAATTAATATCATACTGAATGGAATTTAAATTTTAATGTTTACTAATGAGCCATTAAAACTGCCATAAACACAAACAAAATTAGTATCATTGAACAGTTTTTTTCGATACCTTTTAAAAGAGGTGTCGCTTGCCGTAGGGTTCCATTTAAAAGTATTGGTCACAATGGCCTTGTGACATCATCTTTGACGATTTTTTCTCCTATCATCACTAGTAGGGAAGTTTACAACCTTTAATATTCAGTTTCCAAATTTCACTTGTTTATGTATAATCGTTCCAAAAATGAGAGGGGGGGAGGGGACTTTTGAGAAGCACTGTATACAACCGCGAGTATTCGCGTGTACAAAATGCGTGTAAACAATTTGTAAGACGTGTTCAAGCATGTTATCGGTCTGTAATTCTTGGGATCTGACAAATCTCCGTTTTTGGGGATTAGCACGGTTCGTTCCTCGACAAACCAAGCAGGAATAAATTATTATTATTATCATTGTTAGCAAATTCAGGAGCAAATTTGAACACAATAAAATGACATGGAGGATGAAAATCATCAACCGGATTCCATTGAAAATATAAATAAAATTGCTGATAAAATGTTTCCTGGTACAAGTACCAGTTCTATCTCTGCAACTGCATTATTTGGCTATCCCACTTCAATAACACCGTCATTAGTGCGATGACGTTTTGCAGTTGAATTGAATACTTCTCAGGGAATTTATATTGCCAATTGTTCAAACTGCCAAATACATGTTAATGTTTATAAACAATTCCTCAGTAGGTAACTCTGTTCTGATTATTACAGTTCATTGAAATGTCTCTATTGAACAGATTTATATTATTGAGTTAATAGTAAAATGATGGTAGATCACAATTAGCAGATTCAGATGAATTTGTAATTTGAAGGAGAATAGGTGTAAATTGCCTTTTAAATGGAATAAAACTAACTTCGAGGTATTCATTATTTAATGAATATAAAAAAACAATTGAAACTATTAAGATAAATAGAATCAATGATTTGCTATTTTTTGTTGGTTCCTGTCGGTGAACTTCATCGTTTTCTCTATGGATTATCCAACAATAGTCTGACATCATACTGATGTTCCAACAGCCTTGATATCTTCTTTCCATCTCTTTTTACTACTACCTAGCTTTTTATGATTATTCAGCGTTTCTTTGGCTTTTTTTGTAATCAGGATCATTAACGTTGCCCAAAAATTTGTAACAGACATTTTTTAAATAATTCCAGGAGTTACTGTCAAATTAGAGAGCGAAAAAGATAAATAGATGCGTAATTGTACAAAAAGTAATAGATTACTGCATTAAAAATATATTTATTTATATATAATAGACGAGAAAACCCCTCTTCAACAATGTAAAACCTTCAATAGTTATTATGTAAGTAAAATTAAGAGTAATAGTACAGCATGGAAAAAATAAAATATTAAGATAGATTTGAACAAACTAACAAAATACTAGAAAACATGTGCATGAGACAATAATATGACAATAAATCCAGCTAATCAATTGATTACAATGATTTTTTGAAAGATTTAAGATTCTATGCTGGCAGACAAAATCCGATGATATTAAATTCATTACCTAATCGCATGAATCTATACAGGGTGTCCCTGGACTTCCTCTTTTCCTTTCGGGAATGTATAGATGGGGTCAAAATATCACCAGTTCTTCATATAACTTTTGTTCCTAAAAGCCTCCGTTACCAAGTTACGGGCCCTCAAAGTTACAAAATGAAAAATGTTTTTCTTTGATAACTTTCAAAGTGAATATTCAAAATCATCTTAATTTTGGTGATTGACTAAACAAATGAATTCCTTCGATGAACTCTCATGCAGGAGTCAGTTGTTTTGCTACAAAGTCAGGAGCAGACTACCCCCGATGGTCCACACCCCAAAACTTTGAAATGACTGGGATTTGTCAATATGTTTTAACAAAACAAGGTTACCTGGACAATTTCCTGAATAAAAGTACTCGTGTGGAAAATCGATCGGAGCAACGATTTTTGATATTTTTTGTTCGACGACATCCAACCTGAGATGTCTACCATTATTCGAAAAGATTAATTTGTAATGAAAATAGAAATGATAGGTACAATGTTCATAACGAATTTTTATCATGCAAACACATTTACCTTACAAAACTCATGGTATAAATAATCAATCGCAAGCCTCAAGAGCAAACAGAAATGCAAAATCCGCTACAAAAACTGCTCGATATGACCTCCGTCTCTCTCAATACACTTTCTTAGTCGGCGCAAACACCCTCTCTGCACTTGAAATAGCATGCCAGGGTCGTTTCGTATGGCTTCACAATGTAATGTAATTCTATTCAACAAGGCATATCTGGTGTGAATGGGTGTAGCGTAAACGATGCTTTTTAGATGCCCCCACCGAAATAAATCCAATGGATTTAAATCCGGAGACAGCGGTGGCCATGAATATGGCCCACCTCTACCAATCCATCTATTGGGGAAAATCTGGTTCAGATGGTCCCGCACAATCAAACTGAAATGAGGAGGAGCGCCATCATGCATAAACCACATATCTCTTCGTGTTTGCAATGGAACATGTTCCAAAAGTCCATTCAAATCGTTCTGAATGAACTCCAAATAACGTTCTTCATTCAATCGGTCATGTAGAACGAACGGTCCTATAAGATGGTTTCCTATGATACCAGCCCAAACATTCACGTTGAATTTCCGTTGGTGTTTGGTTTGCAATATCCCATGGGATTTTCTTCGGCCCATATGTGGAGATTATGAGAGTTGATTACTCATCTCTACTGAAACCTGCTTCATCAGTGAATAAAACTCGAGTAATAAAAGTCATATCCTCTCTTGCTTATCCAGGAACCAATTGGCATATTCCAGTCGTGCTGGAAAATCTTCAGGTGTCATGGCATGTACCTTCTGGATGTGATATGGGTGGAGCAGTTGTTCTAATTATTCTATGAATAGTGGACTTGGATGTATGGAACTGTTCTGATAGGTTTCTGATGCTCATTGAAGGATCATCAGCGACAGCTTCAAAATATTTTTCTCCAATACAACGGTACGCACAGCCCTAGGAGCGCCCTCACCACCTAGTTTTGGCAAAACTGAACCTACAATGATATCGAAATAAAACAACAGGCTCCAATTAATTATCCATTAGACATACCTGTCTCCCTCAAGCTGCGATCGACTCGCTCGAACGTTTCTCTTGCCGGTAACGTTCGATTGGGAAAATGTTCGGCATACAGACGACGGGCTTCTACAGCATTACCAAATGCTCGTCCATACAATGCATGCATATCTGCATATTCGTTGAATGTAAACTGTTCGGCCATATCAAAACACTTCAAACTGTCCTATTAGAATATTGACAATACAATGACAACGCACCACTTAATATAACAAAATCGCATTCCTGTTGTCATTTTTATCCACACTAATTTTATTTCTTTCTACAAGGTGTTTTGTCAACATCTGTGGAAGAAATGAAACATAAATTATTCACCGGATATTTTTCACCTATTCATGTGCAGCCGTTTTTGTAGTTTATTCGTTTGCTTTTTATTAGTTATGTCTTCCGATGTGCGTTTTTTCAGCTAAATTTATCTTCGGGTTAAAGATTTTCTCCCATGAAATTATACTTATCAGTGAAACTCCTCAACATTTAAGCTGTGAATACGAATTCGCAACATCCAAATGTTGAGCTTCATGAGATTCAGATAAACCAACACGAAACGTGCTTATTTCACGCGTACATACAAAATATGGACTGAATTCGATATTTCATAGTGGAGTAGCTTGTTAGTTCAAAAACACCACGAATCTACATAACTTGATATTTCATTTGAAAACTTTCAACTAGGTACTGTACTTTTTGTTTACGACTTTACTTTAGCATATTTTGTATTATCCCTGTTATAAATGTTGTTGAATTAACGTTAGCAGTAGTATTTCTACTGTGAAAATTTTTCATTTCAAATAAAGGTGGACGATCGGGTTTGATGTCGTCGAGTAAAAATGCATTTTTATTAAGAATCGTTGCTCCGATCGACTTTCCACACGAGTTCTTCTATTCAGAAAATTGTCTACGTAACCTTATTTTGTTGAAAACCATTGAAAAATTATCTGTCATTTCAAAGTTTTGGGGTGTGGACCATCGGGGTTAGTCCGTTCCTGACTTTGTAGCAAAACAACTGACTCCTGCATGAAAGCTCATCGAAGGAATTCATTTGTTCAGTCAATCACCAAAATTTAGATGATTTTGAATATTCACTTTGAAAGTTATCAAAGAAAAACATTTTTCATTTTGTAACTTCGAGGGCCCTTAACTTGGTAACGAAGGCTTTTAGGAACAAAAGTTATATGAAGTACTGGTGATATTTTGACCCCATCTATACATTCCCGAGAGGAAAAGAGGAAGTCCAGGGACACCCTGTATAGAGGGCAATGATATCCGTAGTTGGAATGATGAAATGGTATAGCAAACAATAAACACCCCGTATATTGCACACGTTTTGAACCTCACAAAAACACCTTGGTATGTGGTGTCAGTCGAATCTGTTCGGATTACCGACGTTATTGATCCTTCGAGGAGAACTGGTTTTGTTAATTGTGTTTTAATATAATACGCTGATAACTAATTACAGTTCTTAGCGGCGCATTACAAAGTATTGTATGCCCGAACCGAGCATATGGAAACACAATTATCGCCGTTTTAGTAAAAGGTGGTACAAACTTCATTCTAATAGCCTTTTGTGAAAAGTTCCGGCCAATCATATCGGTATTGTTCCAGTCCGCTAGCGGTACCGATTTTCTCTCGACGGGCTGCCATGTTTTAAGTTCATTTTGATTAATTATCGATCTTTCTAGTCGGGCTTACGTTCAACTACATCCTACGCTGTGTGTTTTGATCTCTTTTCGGTTATCAACATGGTAATCAAATAATGTATGTTCGAACATTTCTTGTATTGTAGGTAGTTGAAAACACTTCATTTCATGAAAAAAATTCGAATTATCTCTACACGCCATCAGCATATCAACAACGAGAAGCACTGGCTAATATTTTTTGAATAATATATGATTTGTAGTATCATTGAACACAGACAAAAATAAGAAAAAATGTAATAAAAAAACCACCGACCGGGGTTAGATGTTCTGGTCTGTGGTAAAAAATGGGAATAATGCAATGAGTAGGAGTAGAACTATCAGTTAAAGAAGAAAACAGACAGGGATTATTTTCATACCGTGTCGCGCCTGGACTATAATATACAGGGAGTAATCTAACCTCTTGCACATAAAGAATTACAGTGGATAAAAATAACGAAACAAAAATTAAACATGTTTTGTTCTTTGTCAAATTTGATAAAATTTTGGGGAGCGCCGCTGGCCTAACCTCAGCTGTCCTGATCAGAGCTGTAAGTAAACGTAATTTCCGGATGCAATAAACATTTAAATATATTTATATATATATATATATATATATATATATATTGTAATGTTATGATGAATTGAAAAAAAAAATGTTGTTTATTATGCCCCACGTTTTATGCGCCAAAATTGTTATGAAATGAGATTTGAAATTTTTATTATCATTATCATAAATTTATTTTTGCCCCACGTTGGGCGCCAGATTGTAATGTTATGATGAATTGAAAAAAAAAATGTTGTTTATTATGCCCTACGTGGGGCGCCAATTGTTATATAATGTGAATAGCTATTTATATTTTCGTTTATATTTATTATTATTTCATTTCTTATAAATATACTTTTTGCACCGCGTTGGGAGCCAAATTGTTATGTTTTAATATTGTAAAGACAAATTGTTGTTAATCTTGCCCCACGTTGGGCGCCAATTGCTATGATTCTATAATTGTAAAAACAATTAGTTGATTATTTTGTCCCACTTTGGGAATAAATTGATATGATATGATAAATTATTTTCACCCTATATAATATTTTGTGATGTAATCAATTAGTTGATTATTTTGTCCCACTTTGGGAATAAATTGATGAACGTCACTGTTTTCTCGTCACGTTGCTGCCAATTGTTATCACTTTTCTTACACGACTGAACTCAGTTGGTACGCCTTTCGTCTCAGATAGCCGTTCAGGCAATAGAGCCACTGCTTGATGTCAAATTCAATCTATTCAATGTGTATCAGTACGATTGTAGATCATTGTGGAAAATAAACGAGAAAGTATCGAAAAACAATTATTTCCTTTATTCAGGAAAACTTATATTACCCTGGCCTACGATAGATAACTTATGCTATGATCATTCTACAAATTTTCAAAGACAATCATGAGAAACGGTGACGAATAAATTATACACAACCTCACTTTTACTTGGAAGGTTGAAAAATTCTTTAATAGTTCAATATCAAAATGAAATAGAGTTCTTCTGATATGATACGAGTTATTTGTGAAGTTATTCAGTTTGTGATGTGCACTAGAAAAGTTTATACCTGACGCTGGAACTGTCGCTGTTACAATACACACCAGGAAATTGAATCCTCCTTCAATCTACTGCTCTCAGGTTCTCCAATACCAAAAAGGAACCATACAAATCCAGAAATCAGCTTTGAAATAGTTTTATGTGGATTACATAAAAAAGTTATGTTGTTTGCTGCTATTTATTTTTATTGAAATTCTCCTGAAGTTGAGTTGATTGGGTTCTAATAGAGAAACTTCCTTATATTCATGAAGTTCTTGAATTTTTCTTTTTTTAAAGTACCAACGTGGCGTTCTTTTCAAAATTTTTTTCAATCTCCCCTAGTGGCTTTGTTTTCTATCACCTGGATACCATTTCTCCTTCTTTCCATCTCATTTGAATTTTCAAATTCGCGCACTTTGTTGTCACATTATCACTCTTTGGGGTTATCTGTCAAAACTTATAAACTAAAATATTTTTCTTTTCTTACAAACTATGTACAATATTCAATGATAATTGTCTCTGACACTTTACCGTTCTTATTTTCTCACAATTTCAAATCTTACATCTGACCATACTGTTCCCTGATTGGATATTGTCATCAAGAAGTTTGTTGTTCTCCCATTGGCTATTTTCACTTAGATACAATTTCATATACTGTATGTTTCAAGCTTATAATTTTGTTGATCACATTTTATTCAGGATGATTTTGTAAATCTAGACTTTTTTGTTGTCTTTTGAACAATTATGGGTTATAATCATTATAACAGTGTATGAAATTGATTGTATTATAGTATTTGGATATTTTTATCTATTAATATTATACATAGGCTTCATAAAGGAAATAGAATTTCAAAATATGTAAAAACAATATCTCTTGAACTAATAGCTATTAAGTAATTATTCTTTTTGTGGGTTTTTTATGAAATTGTTTCCTTTTTTCCTTTTAAAATATATAACTGGTTTTTCATAACATAACAATATATATATATATATATATATATATATATATATATATTTATATATATATATTATATATATATATATATAGAACCTTCATTTAGTCAATACAATAAATGTAAGAATATGTAAACGAAAGTGTTCTACAGGGTGTTGTTTTCCCTGGGCCACCCCTAACTATGGAATTTTAAATACGGACCTGGATTTTTTATCACTTTTTTTAGGCTTCACAATCATGATTATGACCATTGAAGCCTGAAAGAAGTGATAAAAAACCCAGGTTTGTATTTAAAATTTCATTATGGCCAAACACCTGTAAACACTTCGACTATTATACAACCCATTGAAAGTTGCAATGACAAAGTGCAAACAGTTTCTGGAAATCTATTGTATTAAAGCAGATATAAGTAAAAAACAAAATCAAATTTTTCGTTTTTTTCTGTAATCTCTGAAAGTGAGAGGGCTAGCTCAGATTTTTCAACATCATAGTAAAGCGCTCCATAATACGCAACTTTGCCTCCATTTAACCATCTCTGTATCTCTTACCGTTTCCGAGATCCCCATGCATCTACTCGAATTTCACTCACCCGGTATACACTTAGATATACCACATAGTCAATAAATATAATATGAAGTGAATAAATAAGCCATCATAAATAATATACTTATATACACACATAACATATACAACATGTAATAAAGTAGACTATAAAAAAAACTATAAGTAAATTTTGACTTATATAGCAGGTACGAAACTCACAAGTATTTCCTTTATTGGAGAATGTCACACAGATATTTTTTCAGATTACTTTTGAAGGACACAAGTGTAGAACATTTTTTTACGACTAGGGGAAGCTGATTATAGATTTTCAATCCTCTAACGAATGCAGATGTTTCTGTTCCTTCTTTGATACCATCTGAATTGAAAAATCATTTCTAGATCTGGTATCAAATTATGCACTTCATAATTGTACTTAACAATTTCTTGGAGGTATGAAGGAGCATTGCCGGATTTTATTTTGAAAATAAATATTAAAAGTTTGATATTGCCAATATACTCTAAGCGGTAACCAGTCCAATGTACTCAACATATTTTTTATTGGGGTCTGTTTGGGACATTTTAATATTATAGCGCATTGCAGATTTTGCAATTTTGGAATCGGTTGATTTCATTCAGGTTCAATAAGAATAAAATTGTTGCGCAGTACTTAAAATGTGGTAGGATGAAGTATTGTATAATACCATTAACGACCACGATAGAAATCTAGCACATCTATATAGATAATTTATTTTGAATGATATAATCCTAATAACATTATTTGCAGATTCCGGTAAACAATAACACCTAAATATTTGAACTGCTCACAGAATTATTTGTTATCTTGCAAACTGAAGTGCAGTTTCACAATTGTTAGTTCTAAATCCAGACTGTGAGCTGTTTAATATGTTATTGTCTTCCAAATAATCTACCATTTGGTCCGAAACAATTTTGTCTAGAATTTCATCTATTGGGCTGAGCATATTGATTGACGCTGGTCTGTAGCTTTATTAGAATGCCACTTTAGGAACTGGGATGATGGTTGATATTTTGAGTTCATTTGGTACTTTTCAACAATCAATAGATGTATTTATTATATTCAACAGCGGTTTAGCGATGCAATGAAAAAAAAAATTATAAATGCCATACCAATCTCATCAGAACTTCCTTTATTTGGCATAGAGATTATTAGTTCTTCAAGTTCTGCATAAGTTACTAACTTGAAGCGCTTCAGTAACTTTTTATTCTGTCTCTGAATAATAGGAAACTTTGGTCCAGAATGATCGATTTCATCAGTGATTTGTTTGATACTGTCAATGTAGTAATTATTCTGAAAAGTTTGGCATTTCAACTATGTTAGTAATTATTTCATTTTCGCGTATTTATAATGTAGTAAGATCTACTTCAAGTTTGTTTTTAGGGGTTAGCGTCTTCAAAATGTTTCACATTTCTCGTGAGTTGCTTTTGTTTTCATTTACATTGGTTTCATAAAATTTTGATTTTTCTTTTCTTATTGAGGTTACTGCAGTATTACGGTTTTGTTTGTAGTTTTCCCAATTTTCCTTGGTTTTTTTACTATTGTATAACTTATAACTTTCATCTCTATTTTTCGTAGCTAATTTTACTCTTTCATTCCACCATTCTTTAAAAGCGGGTCGAATTGTGATGTCTTTCAGGTGCAACTTCATCCAGGAAGTAAGTGTAGAGAAAAAACTTGATATTTTACATCAATGTCTAATATTTTATAGTTTCAGTTAACCTAATGTGGAATGTTGAATTGATTGTATGGCAGAAGAATCTAAACATTTTCATTTCGGGCTGTTTGCGATAGCTATTCAATTTCAAAGTGATGTAAACAAATGAACCTTGTTATATCCAAACTGGTAGATAAAGTCAGAACTAGTAGATGTCAACGCAGCTTTGGCACTCATCAAATCAAAATTATCAAAAAATCAGTTGTATTAACACAAAAGACACAGTATTGTTTATTGTTTTCAATCTAATTGGATGAACGAGTCTTTGGGAAAATGATGTTCTGCAGGTCTCCAAAGTGACCACGAAGGGTGATGACTGAAATTGACGGGTTAATTTCGAAGACTGCCAAAGCAGGAACGATTGTTGTTTTCAGAAGAGCATCGCCCATGAAAATATCTATAAAATAGAACAAATCGCCAACTTTTCTACGGGGTTAACTTGAGCGAGTTTGTAACGAGGGATCACCGACGAGACAATTGCCTTTTTTTGGGCAGAATCCAATAGCCTCAGGATATGTTTAGGTGCCGCCCCAAATATGGGAAAAGTATTCCAGGACAGGGCGGATCTGGCCTTATAGATCATCGCTGGGTGGGGGGGGAAATGCTCTTGGCACGAAAAAAAAACCAAGTTTTGGGATGCACTTTTTGGGAATGGACCTCACGTGATTTTTCCCAGGAAAAGGGTTATTGCTGATAGTAATACCAAGCATCGATATGGATGGCTTCAGTGGTAGGGTTCTCTGACAAAGTTATTTGGAAATGGATCGGCTTTTTAAGAAAAGACATGCTTGTTTTTTGTTTGCATTGAATTCTCCCAAAGGTTAAAATTTTAGTTTTCCCCATTTTTTGGGGGGAAAGGGGGAATTTTAACCCCAAATTTTTTTAATTTTCAAATTTGGGCCCAAAAAAAAAAAAAATTTTTTTTTCTTAAAGTTAATCAAATTTTCCCGTTCCAAATTTTTTTGAGAAACTTTTTGGCGGGCCAAGCGAAGTTATGGTGGGAATATATATTTTTTTATCGTAATAACTTAAAAGGGAAAAAAACTTTTTTTTTGTTTTGTGCAAGTTAGATTACATCCTGCATACCCAGTTAACTTTAATCTCACCTATCCGCAATTTAGCAGAACATTCAGGTCATCCGACTGTAAAGGGATTTAATACAAAACGGTACATTTTGGTTTACGGCAATTGTCATCTTTTGCTAATGATTCATAAATAAAAAAAAAAAATCCCTACGGTTATTCTGCTTGATTGTACTGAAAACAATACAAAATGGATACAGTGCTGTCGAAAAAATATGAATAAATCAATTTTTAGCCAAACTATCCTTTTCGGGGGAATCTCCTGGAACAGGTCGATTTTAATCTAAATTTTTCCACATTTATAACGGAAAAATTAAATATACAGGGTGACCCACGTTTGACTAATGACGTCCGCGACAATTTTTTCAGAAAAACCCCCTATATATTATTAAATTTTTTTGAATCTCCATGGAAAACTGATTTCAAAATATTCACGTGCGTGCGTTAAATTCATCCTCGAAAAAGTAGTGGATGAATTCGCAAAAAAAAAAGGGAATCTTTTTTTGGAAAGAACGCTCAAAACGTCGAATTTTATTTTCATCTGGGCATTTTTTAAAAAATTTAATTAATACACATAGAATGATTCTTAGGAGAAATGCGTCATCGGTTTTTTTTTTAATGCCCCCTTTTTTCATTACGGAAGGGAAAAGGTTATGAATATGTTGGAATGAAAATAAAATAAAAAAAAACTATTTTCAATATAAAAAAACCAAATATAGCTTCAAACAACGACTATTTCCATTATTGACGGAGCCATAGCGCCAAATTTTGTTTCTATAGCTGAATATTTTTTGAAGTTATTTCTTGAAGAATAACATATCTTATCGTTTGTCGTATATTATTGAGTATCGACATTTCAGGGAAAAATATTGAATTAAATGAAAGGAAAAATTGAAATTATTTGCATGATAGGATTTGGAGACAGAATGCGCAAAAGTAGTTGAATTGTTTAATGCAACTATCCTGATCCAACCTTTTAAACCCAAAACAATGGTAACGTTCTTCCTAAACTTATTCCTTTAATTTTTTTCGAATTTTCCACTCTTCACGAGACTCTGAATTTAACGGACGCACTGTATCAAACCCTATTTGTGATATATTTTTTTAAATCCTTTCCATGGAGATTCAAAAAGAATTATATTATAGGGGGTTCCCGAAAAATTTTCGCGGACGTCATTAGTCAAACGTCGATCACCCTGTATTTTTTTCCCCTTTTAAAATTGGAATTTAAATTAAAATCGACCTGTTTCGGAGATTCCTCAGAAATGGAAGTTTGGCTAAAAAAGAAATTATTCAGTATTTTACGAAAGCACTGTATAAAATACATAATATAACTGAAAAATTCCCAGCCATAAATCGTTCCCCCAAAAAAAGCGATACGATTTCTTATCAAGTCAAATTTGACTACATAAACGTTCTTCTCCTCTGTTCCCCGTTTTCTTATTCTACGAATCCCTTCAACACCTGGTGTACTATTTCAAAAAACCCTTCCGAAAATATTATCTGAGTTGTCGTGTCTGCGGTATTTTTCGATGCACGAAGTGCAGAATCAACGTTCTACTCGGGGGGACGAGACTTACGAGAGATAGGTGATGGAAATTTGAAAAAAAGCTCAGTAATCTGGGTCAAATGTGGGAAAAGGAAAATATTAGTGATGCAAAACCCAAACATCGATAAACAGACCGTGATCATTTAAAATGAATATGGAAATTCTATGCGGCACATGATTAACATTTCATATTTGAGAATGGCATAAAATAATCCAAAAAGGATGTACCCCAAATGGGGCCCCAGCGTCGTCGGGGTATCCACGTCCTCCCATGCTGTACGAATGCCTCTCGAAACGTTTAAAGTTAAAAGGGTTTTCCCGGTTGTTTTTTTGTTGTATGATCAAGTCGTAAACAACGCAACAATCTGATATTTTTCAAATTCTGGTAAAATACTTATAAAATTTAACGCATCATCTATAGAACAATGACGAAATGGATCAAATCAATCAATATACAGGATTCAACTGAAAAAAAACCCCAAAGGGTGCTCGGTTTTGTTACCCTATTTTACAGGTGAGTGGGTTCCAACTATAGTCAAATGATTGACAAACATTTATTTTGATAGGAAAACCTGAAAAAGTTAGTCCATCAAAGATAATCAATTGTTCGTCGAGGTATGTTGCCGGGAAAGCGTTTTCTATGGATTTTAACCATCTACCCAACTAACATTATAGGAAAATTATACCAAGCAGGGGGTGAAAGGCGAAAAATTTCCCAATTTACCCATTTCTGACCGAATATTCTACCTTCAACTACTGTCCCAAAGTTATAATTCGGGTTTAAAAAAGCGTAACTGGCCACCGGATCTCCTTAAAAACCCATCTTAATAGGCGAGTATAGTATGAAATTACTTTTATCAACTTCAAATATCCCTTTCGCCTATGGGTCAATAAGTTATTTATTAGGTTAAATTTCCCCAAAGGTCCCCAGAAAAATTGTTCAAAAAACTTGAATTTTGGAAATTTTTCTGGTGAATATTTACCTAATTATTACCTCATGTGTGTTCAAAAGTCGGGGGAAATTACAGTCAGTAAACAGGTCTACTATATACTCTTCATTACCTATTTTGGCATCCATTTTTAAAGGAGTTGCCTGGACATTTTTTGACCTAGTTTATCCCCTCTGCTCTACAAATGGGGGGAAGTTTCCCACAATATTTGTCTAATCAGACTAAATTTTTATATAACGAAGTCAAAGTTCCCAAAAATAAAATCCTAAAAAGTAACTTAGTCTATCATCAGTTATTAAAGACCAAGTCGATTCAGATGAGGATGACATGATACAACATTTCCCTTTTAAATTTTTTTATTGTGCCCTAAATTTTGAAAATCTATAAAATGCCGAGCAAAAATTCGAATAGAGTTAGTAAACCATACAGGTATACCACCAACTATTATCGATTGGCTGTCAGAATGAGAACAAATGAAAATATAATCCAAAACCATTTTATACTTTCCGATGCCCCGAGATCGAGCCATCATCTTCCACTCAGTTGTTTGAAAATTTTTAAATTTTTCCCGGGCACCGCATGCGGAACCCAGAAATGTCAAATCAAATTATTCAAAATCAAAACCCAAACCCTTTTATTTTTTAAAATTTTAATGCTTTATTTCTTTTCGGAAAGAGATTCCTCATTAGACCATAACATTAATCAGGGTTTTTCTATTTCTGGGAAGATATACTATTATCAACATTACGGGGTGGATTTGATATTTAATTTCAGGGTTTTGTAGTCTATATCCATTTCTCTGAGTAACAAAGGTTTGGCTTTCCCTTAACATTAAAAAAATATTGTTTTTTTCACCCCGTATTGACATTTGAGTGTTTCGGCACAGAACATATAAGTAAAATATAAATTTTTATCCACGATTCGCAATCCACCCCGAAAACGAAACGTATAAAACATGCATGAAAAACATCCAATAACATATATTGTATTTAATCACGTGACCACAATGTGAAAGGTCGGGAAATCCCAAGATAAAAAATGGACTTCAAAGCCCAGGAATAAAGGTTACTTTCGATTTTGGGGAACAAAGTCTATGTGTTCTCATAGTAAAAAATTTTTAAAGGGAAATTTTGACATATAGGCCCCATATGGAACCTACGCCATTTTTTTTGGTTTGAACCGTTTCCCCATTGTAAAAGAATACATAATTTTCTCGAATCGACCACATTTTAATGATTGGTAGTAAAAAAAGGTGAATATGATATGTATACACATACTTCACCCAAAAAACCCAGTTTTAAGTGTTTGATGGAAAAAGTTGTGAAAGTAGACATAAATTAATTTTTTTTTTTCATTTCAAATGTACTAATTTTGAGGGGCCCCCTTGTTTTAGACAAGTAAAAAACAACATTATCACAGAAAAGTTTTATCGCAAATAAAATCACAACAGGTGTGAATGCGAAACCATCACTTATTTCATTCTCTGCTATACGTTTATTGACAGTTCTTTCTTCCCAAAGCCATGTTCATGTCAACTTCAACGCTTTCACGAATAAGCATGTAGGTTAAGATACACAATATACAGTAAATTTTTTTCATCTTCTTCTAACCTGCCATGGTTTGTTGTTTGTTTATTACAGTGTTTTTTAACCGAAATAGGAAAAAAAGACTAATTTTACCATCAGTCGACAGTCTGGAGGAAATTTTTCCCCATTTATGCCCAAAAATACAAAAAAAGTCTTTTTCCCAAATTTCGACTTCAATTACTTCCTTTTTTTTTTCCCCCCAAAAAGGTAAATTTGGTAAATTTTAAAAATAATTTTCCTTTCCCGGGGGAGGGGCTTTTACCTATTCGAAGGTCGAAATGACGTTTAAAATTTTTCCTAAAAGTTTGTTGGGTAACCTTCAACTGTTTTTTTTTAAAATGGTGATAACCTAAAATAAAGGGAGAAATGGGAAAATTTTTTTCAATCAGTCGACTATTCTGAAGGGGAAATTTTTTTTATTTATGCCTTTGACTTATTAAAGGAAATGTCTTGTTTTTAATTTTTTTTTTAGTTACTTCCATTTTTTTTCCCCATAAGGAAAAAATTTGGGGTAATTATAACGTAAAAATTCCCTTTTCCCCCAATTTTTGGGGGCTGACCTATGCGAAGGTGAAGTGACGTAAATTTTATTAAAATGTTTTTTGGGTAGAAAAATTTTAAAACATTAAAAAAAATTTTAAAAAAAAAATTTTCTTTCTGGGCAGTATGATCGATTCAAATTTAAATCTTACGTCGGAAAAAAGCTATGTGGTGACCGATATACCGTAATTATTTCGCCTTCGGGATTTTCCCCCAAAATTTGCCATTTCAATGCCCAAAAGACTTTAAAACAAAAAAAGACAGTAATTGAATTCAAAAACCGCATTAAAAACCCAATAAAACTTAATTCCATTCCCCCCTTTTAACCCATTGAAAACCGATAAATCAAACGAAAAATTTGGCGCATCTCTGTAACCCGTCGGGGGGGAAAAAAATTACCACCAGGACTCATTTTTCATCAACCGTTGAACAGCGATAAATGGAACACCCTGTAAAAAAAAAAAAAGAACAACAAATCGCCAGACTCATTGTAAGGGGAAAAAAAAAAGGGGAATGATCTCAAGCCTTTTTTAAAGTCCGCTAAATTCCCCGGGGATTTATGTGGTTTTATGACTCCCCCAATTTTTTTTTCGGATTACGTCCCTCCAAAAAGGGGGGTGAACTTGATGACATGCCGGGGAAAGTGGTGAAATAGTAAAAAAATGCGGGGGGAAAATAGAAAAGTCAATTTTACAACTGTAAAAAAGGGAAAAACTTATTGCGGCTAAGTTTGGGGGCGTTACTATGCAGCGGCGTAAAAAATTTGGATTTTTATGGGGTTGTTGAACCATTATTCAGTTATTATCCTTTTAGGCCAACTAAAGGTTTTTTTCCCCTTCAAAAAAAGTCGCAAAATATACCCCCTTTTAAAAAAAATAGTTCGTAGGAAAAGGGGTTTTCCCCAACAAAATTGCTTTGGGGAAATTTTTTTTAAAAAAAAATATTGTAAAAAAAAGACCATTTTTTTTTTTTTTTTGAATTTTTCCCAAAAAAGGGTTTTGGGGGGAATCTTTTTAAAATCAACAGAATTTTTGTAGAATTCAAAACCTACAAAATTTTTTTTTTTGCGATCGAATCGGGGCATTTTCACTGAAAAATTGGGGAAAACCATTATTTATAAATTCAAAGCTGGACAAACAATCTGGGAAATTATAGATAATAACATGTAGTTCAACTGTGCGCAAGAGGGTTTTTCTGTCCGTGTGTAGTTTTACAATGGGTTACAAACAATTCAAGGGCTTATCTTGCAAAATGCGCCGATTTAAGGGAAATCGTCGTATTAAAAATTCTGTGAACGGCATCAATTAAAATCAATATCTACAATTTGTATATTTTGGATTTTCCCCCAGAGGTGGGAAATGTGTGAAAATGTTCCCTGAAAACTGAAAGGGACAGTGCGCTGCATGAAAATTTTCTTTGATTATAATTATCAAAACAAAAATACAACTAACATCATTGATATGAGTTCTGTAGAATTATATTCGTTCATACCATCAGACTTGCAGAGTAATTGTCTTTATAGGCACTACTACTTTTTACAAATTTTTAAAAAATAATCTAATATCTTTTAATTTCTTTATATGTATCATATTTAACTGATAAAAGTTTAACATAAAAAAAATTTTTGCTAAAAACAAAATTGCTGATAAACAAAAATATACATTAATACCCTTTTTAAACCGAGGATCTAAATTTTGTGTATTTTTATGTCATTCAATTAATTAGTAGATCAAAATTTAATGAATGAAAATAGGATTTTTTTTCGAATACGGTTTAAAATGTCATATCAACATTCTCATTCATTATTTTTTTATAAAAATAATTGTAAGTGAATATATTGCATTGTATGTAAACATATTACATTTATGTTTTAAAAAAAATGTTTTACATATATTTATGAATGAAAAAATGTACGAATATGTATGAAAAAAAAATTGTTGTGGCTAATTACTTTAACCAAAAAAAAGTACTTATCACGAATAAGTATACTTACCTTTCAATACAAGCTATACTATTAACTAATGTAGTATAATGGTTAATAAAAAATCTTTGAATAAAAAAATGTATGCAAAAACACGCTTTATATAATTGCATTTAATTTTTTAAGCTTTAGGATTAAGTTAGGTTAAGTTACTTTTTCCCAGTTTTTAGAATTTTCAGGTACATTTTATTTTTTGTTAAATCTTTCAAGCTCTAGGATTAAGTTAGGTTAAGTTACACAATTGACTATTCTTATACAAATTTATATTTGTCTACAAAGAAAATAAATGCTACTTACTTACTTACTTTATAACTTATATGACTCGACTGTTTCTCAGGGGCACTCTCAAGCGATTGGAGCAACTTTCAGTGACCTTTTCAACACATTTCCCACCTCTCAGGTGAAAATCCCAAAAAATAAAAAAAGTAGATTTATCTCTACTTTCAAATGCCGTTTTTCAGAATTTAAATACGACGATTCCCCCAAATCCGCATTTTAAAAATAAGCTCTTAAATTTTAAAATGCGATTGTGCAAAAAATACACAACGGACAGAAACCATCTTTACGGGTTTAATAACATGTAATTATCTATCATATCCGGGAAGATTGTTTGTCCCCTTTGAATTTATTTAAAAATTTTGAGTTTTTTAAAAAAGGTATTTATCTTTTTTTGAGGTTTTTTAATTTTCTTCTTTTTGAGGGTTTTCCCCAATTTCCTCTTGGTGTAGAAAATGCAACGATTCGGGCGCACAAAAGTGCTCATTTTGACAATATTCTTGTTAAAAAATTCCCCAAAGGATTTTGCTGGGGACTCCGGGGGTTTTTTCCCCGAACTATCTTTTTTAAAAGGTAGTATAGGTATTTGTCTTTTTTTTAAGCGGAGAAAAAAAAACCCCTATTGTTGGCCTATTAATAAAATGTTTTAGTTACATTTGCTATGATTTCATTCTCTACTACTACTCAAAAAATTTAACAACTTGGTTTGATGAAATTTTTAAACCCCCATTTATGTTTCCAACAGCAGTTTCAACGTAGCTTCCAAAAAGTTAGGATGGGATAGTAAAATCCATTTTGTTCCATTTGTTATGGTTTTCACACTGTACTGGTGCAAAGGTAGTCAAAATTTAGAATTTCACGTAGAATTCAAATTATCCAATTATATACAGGGTGTCTCATTCAAAAAATTAAACAACTAAGTCGCTGCCCTTTTTAGTCAAATAAATTTACGTCATTAAAGAGTTTGAATGAAACGCTACAACTTTTGTATTTATCGTTTTTTTGTAACTATCTTGAATAAAGAAGTTTTGTAATTTGTTAAACTGGTTTCTATGAAATCGGTTGTAGCTTCTGAAGACACTCGGTTCAGTTGACCACCCTCTATATCCTTGTTTTCGAAATAACTATTGCCTTCCGATCGCGAATGACGGATTATTTTGAAATTAGGCGATAACCCATTATTTATGGTTTCCATAATAATTCAGCCTTTTTTATGGCGGCAATAAAAAGTAATGAAATGGTTGAGGCCAGTATAAATGACGTCGATGTTTTGCTAATTCACGTTTTAAGCCTACTCACAACAACTGGTACAATTTCGATAGAGACCAGTCATTATTGCCATAATTATTATTCCAAAATATGACAATGAGTCCGTCAGTTTCAAAACCTTGAACTAATTAATTCCTTTTTGCAATTCATTCACTGAAATTTTGTTCCGTTTTCGCGAAAAGAAATTCAAAAGTTTTACTGACTTTGTTTGTACCATGTTAGATTTGCAAATAAGCAAGAGGGACATTTTTACCTGAAAATTTATGGTTTGCAGATTCAAATAAATACATATTCTAATTTGTTTCACTTTTTACGTTCGGCAGTAGATGTTTCGTGTTGAAAGGGGAAACATTATCAATTGAATATTGAATGGAAAGATTTGTCTGAAAATAGAAAAATCCAGGATAAAAACGAAGTTATGAATATCAAACAGAAAACATCTACTTCCCCGGCTTGAGCCACGCTGGATATTGAACTACATCTATACTAATATTATGAAGAGGTAAAATTTGGAAGCGCCCCCCTAACTTCCGTAATTATCGAGGTAGAATGATGAAACTCTCAGGACTGATGAAAATGCTGAAATTACACCTACTGACTTAATGCCGTTGGCCTAAGTAACATAAACCGCCCGCCAGTCGCGATGAAATTACCCATTTTTACGGTAAATCATATAAGGGGGCAAAATAGGCTCAAAATTCCCTCAGATTCGTAATCAGGACCCCCAACTTACTACGTAGAATTGTGAAATTTGCAGAATCGAGAGATAAACCAAAAACACTTCTCACATAAACCAATACTTCTGGTGGAGAATAGTGATAAATTCTGAGCATCGGTTTATGGGGCTCTCAGTTCAGAAATGAATCAATTTAACCGACGGAAATTTTCCCGGAAATGTATTTTTCGAGATAATACTCTTAATATTTCTCTCGCTAATTCAAATGCTTATATTCAATCAAAATCAAGGGATGTCCTGACGTTGCCATGGAAAACAAATGAGGATTGACACAATTAGTGAATTCAGTTCTAATTGAATTTAATGACTGGTGTAACAAGAACAGACTCATTATGAACCTAAATAAAACAGTATGCATGCAATTTGCGAATTCATCTAGAAGTCACATAACCTCAATCCAGTTCCCAAAACAAATCTTTGGCCAGTTCGACAAAATTATTGGGAACTATGATTGACTCACTCTTCACATGGCAATATCATATCGATTTTACATGTAAGAAATTGATAAAATCTCTCAAGTGTAAGTTAGATACAAAATCACTGATATCAGTTTATTATGCTGAATTTCACTCGATTATATACAGTGTGAACCATTTAAAATGGAACCACCGCTGTAAAATACGCATTTTTCAGTCATTCTTAATTTTTTTTCAAATTAAGCATCAAAAACTGTATCTTGACACAAATTTTCATAACTTTTGTTTCATTTCTGTTAAAACGCAGTTTATTAGGCAATTTTTGTTTTGAAATTTGACTACACCACTGGATTTGTAGTCGTTATTAATGAAAACCATGAAAATTTCATTAAAAAATATTGGTAAACAACGAAGTTACAACAACCTTAATTTTGGTAACAAAGTATTTGATATTAATTTTTATTTAGATTATAGACATATTTAAAATCTGGCAACACTACTAGAACACCAGTGAATTTGTACAGCGAAAATCCGAAGTCAATAGCTCATTCCGTTCTAGAGTTATAACTCCTGAAAGTATGGTAATGTGAGCGATTTCTGGTGGAAGCGATTTTGTAATAAAAATCTTACTACGCCACTGGATTTGTGAATTATATTCCCTTAAAATCATTTATTTAAGTTTAGGTTATAAGTGTATTCGAAAATAACAGAAAATTAAAAATTCATTTTCAAGTTATGCAGTTTTCAATAGCCCATAAAAACGAAATGAACCGAATCAAGTTTTAAAGTATCAAAATTATTTATTCAATAATAAAACAGAAAGCGGGAAAAAAAATGTTTTTTTTTATTCTGCAAAACTCAACTAAACAAGCTTTTAGAAGGTATCAATAATTTGGGGAAAGCTGAACATTGGGATGGGTATTGTACTAAATCAATAGTAGGCTGTGTTTGTACAAAAACCCCCTTACCATCCAGAGTTTAACTTTGAACGGAATGAGCATTGACTTCATTTTCCTTACAAATTCACTTGTTTTACTTGGTTGGAGTGTTAGATTTCAAAATGTCTGCAATCTGAATAAAATTATAATCAAATACTTTGTTTCCAAAATTAAAGTTTTTAAAACTTTTGTTTAACCCAAAATTTTTTTAGAAATTTTGATGGTTTTCATTTATAACTACGAATCCAGGGAGAAGAAAAAGGAAAAAAAAAATTTCCTAATAAACTTTTCCGTTTTTTTTAAAAAAAAAAAAAAACCTAATGCTTGGAAATAAACAAAGTTATAAAATTTTTCAAATCATTTTTTTATTTTATTTAGAAAAATATTTTTTTAATTGACTGAAAAAAAGCGATTCAATGGGTTTCCTTTTTAAAAGGGGGATAATATCATAATAACTGTCTGGGGGTTACTCTGGTAGGATTTATAAAACAAAAAAAAACTGCTGAGATTGATATTCAATTTGGATTATAGAACTTCCGAGAGACATTCTAACAAAACAAAATATTGACAGATACAAAATTTTTTGATTTTAAAAATTAACAAAATAGATGAAAATAAAGGTATGCTACAAATGATAAAGAAATGCATAATTATAATACAAGGGGGAAAAATATTATCAAACTCGAAACATCATGCAAAATAAAAAATTTCCTAAATTTTTTGGTATTCGCATTTATAACTTACCGCCAAAAGTAAAAGACCTTGTCACCTCATCCCCTAAAAAAAAAAATTTTTTTTTTTCAGAAAAAAGATTTTACACGGTAGATGAATTTACAAAAAGTGACAATGGGCGATCGTGTTTTTTTTTGAAAGAAACATAGGGGAAAATTTGGCCCCGGTCAATTTTCTGAAATTTTATTTGTTAAAGTGGGATGGGGCTTGGAAAAAATGTGAGTTTAAAAAGTTTTGTATGTTTAGTTTCTGAGATATAACGGCCAAAAATTTGAAAAAAAACGTGGATTGGGGAGATTGACAAAGAAAAGCTGTTTTTTTTAGTCGAAATAAGACAAAGTGAGGATGAAAATGTATTGATAGGAACTCATAAACATGCTCA
>JAFIRS010005770.1:0-49748 GCA_018342105.1 Gonioctena quinquepunctata | reverse complement strand
CGGATCTTCTTTGTTGCCGCCTTTATGGAGAGGAATAACAACCGAGGTTTTGAGAAATGATGGAAATGTTCCTTGTGCAAAGGAGTTGTTTATCAGTTTAACAAGAATATTGAGCGCAGTCTCAGGAAGACTCTTGAAAATTTTAATAGAAATTTCATCAATGCAATATAGGGATTACGTGTTAAACGTTGCAACTTTGAAGCCTTATATCTCGCTTTCGGTGTGGTAAATCATTCCAAAAATTTAATATGATACAGGTAATAATGTTAACTAAAAGTGGTATGAATATAAACGCAATCTGATTGGAAGTGGATTTCACGACAACTACCTTAAGGAGTTTGATTCCTTCGACAGTTATGCTAGGATTCATCTTTCGAAACTGCAGAGATTTTACAAACATGAAATGTTATGCAACCCTATTTAATGCATATGTCAGGTCCAGAATCGAATATTGCTCACTAATATGGTCCCCAAGCTATACTATATACAGTGTGACCCATTTTTAATAGATACACCCCCCCTAAAATTTGAAGTTGTAAACAGATTTTAATAAATTTTTTTTGAAATGTCAAGTACTAAAAGGTCTACCTTGGGACAAAATTTGAAATGTTTATTCCAATTTTCAGGGCATACTACGATATTTTTTCTTAGTCGAAAATCGAGATTTTTTATTAGCGATTTTTTTATTGAAAAAATCACCAAGCCACTGGATTCAGAGTGCCTCTAAACAGGTGTGACCAAAATTTCATGAACAAATATTCATTAATAACAAAGTTATGACAACTCAAAAATTCGAAAACTCACACAGCTAACAGTCACAAAAAACACCATATATCAACAGATATAGCCATGAGACTATGCTTGTCACAGAACCCACCAGAGTATCTGTCCATTCTTCAACAACAATTGACTACATTTGTTCAAATTTTGTAGAAGATTTAATCGCCTGTGATGTTATTCCTGCAGGTTTATCAGACCATCACGCAGTTGTGTTAAAAAGTAATATAGAAAGGAAAAACTGTCGTAAATATAAAAGGGGTAGAATATATAATAAAACAAATAACAAAAATTTAAAAATTATTGCGAATCAGAAATTAAATGGGATATAATACAACAAAAGGAGCCGTTATCCATTTTCCACAAAAAAATGTCTGATATCTTTGAGAAATCCTTCCCCTTGAGAAATTTAAAATCAAAAAGAAAAAAACCATGGGTAACGTTAGGCATCAGAACTTCTGCCAAAAACCTGAGGTCTCTACACACAATCAGGAAACATAACATAGACGAGAGCTTTTTAAATTATTATAACAAATACAGGAACATATACAGAAAATTAATCAAATCCGCCAAGAATACTTATTATGCAAAAAGAATTGAGGAAGCAAAAAATAAAAATACAGAAAGTTGGACAATTGTAAACGAACTCCGAGGTAAAGAGAAATATAGAACCACGGAAATTAACATACAGGCAAATTATATAAATGACTACTATTGCTCGGTTTCTGAAAAATTGACATCAAATCTAAAACCTAAGAGAAACCCAACAGAATACCTATATCAGATTAGTATAAATGAGGACTTCTATCTTGAACCGACAAATACAGCAGAGTTAAAACAGGTCATAAAAGAAATAAAAAACAAAAAATCCTCCGGAATAGATGGTATCAGCATAAAAATTTTTGAGAACCTACCTGATCAAGCCCTAGATATTCTTGAAACAACTATAAATGAATCCTTTCTGACCGGTATCTTTCCAGCATGTCTGAAACTAGCTGTTGTTATACCTCTCCATAAAGGAGGAAACATCGAGGATCCATCAAATTTCCGGCCCATTTCTCTGCTGTCAACTCTATCTAAGATTATAGAAAAGCTCGTTAAAACACAAGTAGAAAAATTTGTAAATCGGTACAGTCTATTATCTAAATACCAATTCGGATTCCAAAAATCAAAGAGCACCAATGACGCTATTTTTTCTTTCTTAGAACAAGTCTACACAAGTCTAAATGCCGATGAAGTTGTTGCTGCGGTGTTCTGCGACTTCTCAAAGGCTTTCGATTGTGTGAATCGCAGAACCCTGCTACAGAAATTAAATCTATATGGATTCAAAGGTGCCTCCCTGAAATGGTTTGAATCTTACCTCTCTGAAAGATATCAAGTAGTAAAAGTTAATGACCAGACATCGAGCATTCTAGAGATCACAAACGGGGTGCCACAGGGGTCAATTCTTGGACCTCTACTGTTCCTTCTATATTTGAATGATCTGTCAAATATTGACATTCAAGGAACTTTTACACTATTTGCTGACGACACTACCCTTCTTTGGCTGAAAAATACTGAAGTTTTAAAAAACCTGGTATACCACGACTTAGGCCTAGTGAAAGAATGGTGTGACTCTAACTCGTTATGTTTCAATCTTTCAAAAACAAACCTCCTCACATTCAAATTTGACTTTCAGGACTTCTTGAAACACAACTCATCAGAAATAAAACATCATGCAGGTTCCTGGGACTATACATTGACAATAAATTGAGGTTTCAAGAGCATGTAATTGCATTAACAAAAAAACTTGCCTCTGGTTGTTATGTGATCAGAACTGTGGCAAGAGAACTTAACTTGGAGATAGCGAAAACGGCCTATTTTTCTTTAATAGAGTCTCATCTACGGTACGGAATAGCTTTTGGGGATTTGCTAGTCAGCAGCTCTTCAATTCGGTCTTTATCCTTCAAAAAAGAGCTATTAGGTACATGTGCTATACTAAGTCAAGGGAACATTGCAAACCCCTATTTATTAAGCACAAAATTTTAACATTGACAAGCTTATTTATATTGGAGACTGTATGTCTTATCCATAAAGCCAACAGAAACCCAGTTATTCCTGAACATGGTTATAACACAAGACAAAATAGAAACATTCCAGTTCCAATCCCCAAGTCATCCCTGACAAAAAATTCAATTATTTATGAGGGCATAAAAATGTACAATAATTTACCTTCGCAAGCAAAATCTATTAAATCCTTACCGTCATTTCGGAAGGAAGTTAAATTCATGCTCCTTGAGAAGGCCTACTACAACATGCAGGAATATTATGAGGATCAATTGTTATGAGAAGACATGCTATCGGTTGTGTAACAGGCATTCTGTGATTTAGCAAATTTGCAACATTTTAATATCCCTGTAGTATTATCAACCTTAGCAGCATTTTATATCTACATTATTATTATATTATTTTATTAGTTATATGACTGTACTTTTTGTACTTCTTTTTTAATTATAGTTTATGTACTTTTTATTCTACCAGGCTTTGTCTATGAGATTATATATATCTTCGACAATAAAGTATACTTTGATTTGATTTGATTTGATATTTTTTTATGATTTCAACAATAAAGTGCCGCCAGATGAAAAAAAAAAAACAAATAGCGTAAATTTTTTTAATGAAAATAACGGAATTACATTTACACAATTCAACTAATAATGAAGGAAAAAAATTAATTAACGTAACTATGAAAACTAATTATTGAAATGTTTCGATTCAGTGCAACAATTAATTCAAACTCATATTCTAGTAGCCTCTACTAATCCACCACGTATTTCTATACATTTGTCGTAGCGCTTACGAATGTTTCTGATTACGTTCCTTAGTTCTTGTGGGGTAATATCTCCCCAGAGAAAAAAGTCCAAAACTGTGAGGTCTGGAGATCTGGGTGGCCACTCTATAAACGGACTACCACGGCCTATCCATCGGTTTGGAAAATGTTCGTTAAGCCATTGCCTCACAGCTCTGGCATAATGAACTGAACACCCATCTAACTGGACAATTAAATTTGATCGTTCATTGATTGGCAGCTCGTGAATAGCATCCCAAAACTCTGTGTTTAAAAATTCTAGAAACCTCTGCGCATTAATGTTTTCCCCAAAAAAGAAAGGACCAATAATTCGTTGTTCAATATCCCACATCAGACGTTGCTTTTACAGTTTATTACCCAGTTAGGATTATTCGCTGCCCAATAGCGACAATTCTGTGATGACACTACTCCATTTGTAGTGAAAGTGGCTTCGTCAGTATATAAAATATTTTGTAGGAAATTTATGTTGTTTAAATATTCCCCTTGGGCCCAAATTCCTTTTCCTTTTCCTTGGGCCCATAAACAATATTCCCCTCGTGGAATATTCAAATCTAAGGTGGCATTCCTTATACTGGCATTATGATTATTTTCGAAATAATCTAAAATGATTTGATCATTCCTGTCATTCCTGTTTCGTCTTTGTACAGGATTACTTTTTAACATCATTTTTGATACTGCACCAGTTTCATTGAATATTTTATTTATTTTATTTACCGTACCGCAGCTAATACGAGGACGATCTGGATGTCTCTTATTAAATACTCTACAAACCTCTAGCACTTCTAACGCCATCTCCGAAAGGCGTACAATTTCAATTTTCTCTCTTACGCTAAATCTTGCAGCCATGACACAAAATAATTCGAAGAATTGTAAGGTGAATATTGTTGACAATAGTACATTTAAATCTTTCACAAGTGTCAAACTGTAATATCATTTCCATGGCAACTAAGATTTAAATTGAAAAATCAATTAGGTCTTAGTTTTAGTTAATTTGCGTAAAAACTTGAATGTAATTCCGTTATTTTCATTAAAAAAAATTACGCTATTTGTTTTTTTTTTTAATCTGGCGGCACTTTATTGTTGAAATCATAAAAAAAATATTCTCATGGCTATATCTGTTGATATAGGGTGTTTTTTGTGGCTGTTAGCTGTGTGAGTTTTCGAATTTTTGAGTTGTCATAACTTTGTTATTAATGAATATTTTTTCATGAAATTTTGGTCACATCTGTTTAGAGGCACTCTGAATCCAGTGGCGTAGTGATTTTTTCAATAAAAAAATCGCTAATAAAAAATCTCGATTTTCGACTAAGAAAAAATATCGTAGTATGCCCTGAAAATTGGAATAAACATTTCAAATTTTCCCAATGTAGACCTTTTAGTACTTGACATTTCAAAAAAAAATTATTAAAATCTGTTTACAACTTCAAATTTTAGGGGGGTGTTTCCATTAAAAATGGGTCGCACTGTATATTTAGCAAATAGAATCAGTTCAAAGAACCCTCATGAAGTACATGGCATGGAAAACGAATGTACAATATCCCCCTCAAAGCATAGACAATAACATCCTTTTAAAACGTTTTGGAATGCTCTCACTCAGAGAACAGATAATTAATTATTCTTGTATTTTTTTGTATAAACTCATCCACAATCTCGTAGACTGTCCAGATCTGACTGCTCGACTGAACTTCTATGTACCAAGAATTAACAGCAGATGCGAACAGACATTTTACATTTCAGTCCTGCGAACAAATATCATGGCAAACTCACCAATAAATTCAATGTGTAGTAATTTTAACACACTTTGTAAAAAAATTGCCCATTCCTAAGCTCACTGAACCAATTCAAATCACAGTTAAAAGCCCATAACTGAAAAAGTTGAAAACTGCAAATAAAATGTAACACATATATCACAATAATCTCAATCTGTCCTGTAATTGGGTGTACTCCTGTTTGGACAATAAAGTGTTTATTATTATAATACTAACCCTAAGGTTTTATGCTTTCTTGTGAAAGTTGTCATTATAACATTTACAAACCTCAGTTTAAATTATTGAAACGAAATATATAAAAGTATCCCTTAGGTCAAAGATGCATAGAACCATATTTCATCCTTCAACACAATCTAGAAGATATAAATTTTGACAATGGAGACCGGTAGGTGTCTTGACTCTGGTATATCATCAAATGTAAAATTGCATAAATAGATTCTACTTCTACCTAGTGATATATGATTGTCAGAGATGTGTCCTTGTGAGACTTAACAATATGATTATTTATGCAAGAATTCAACTGTTTTGAGTTGATATGATCATTTATCACATATTTTAGATTGTTTCTGATTTTGCTATATATAAATTCAAATAAGGTGGGAAAAAGCAAAGATAAAATAATTGCAGAACTCTAATGTACTTCCTGATGAATATTTTAAGATTGTCCCTTCTCTATTGTAGCTTTTCAAGCGGTGGCGGACCCGGTGGAGTACGAAGAGACATGCCCCCCGGACGCAGATTCTGAAAAAGTTTCCTTCCATATTCCATATTTCCGCATATGTAAGATGGTAACCCAAAAAATATGTCATTAGCCGAATTCTTAGAAAAATGATTTGAATTCCAGAGTTTGTAGCAAAATAAAATATTCTTGCAGAAAGCTTCATTTGTAGGATTAAGGAATTATTATTTGCGTTCCTGTTATACTTGTAATATACAAAGATACTCTCAAATTGAGTATACTGGAATCATTTTAATCACACTTTCTAATAAATATGGTTTTCTGAAGTTTCATAAAATGTAGTTTTAATCACTATTTTGACGTTTTTGTTTAATGAGTGTTTTTTTTGACAAAATCTCAATTGGACAATTGTCAGAATCATGTCTCCGTGAACTAGAAAAACTATAGTGCACATTGTCACTGAATATGTCTCAGTTACCAAATCCATGCTGATGAAAATTCTACATCCTGATGAATTTGAGATCCAGAACAAAACATTGTTCTACATCCTGATTTGGAGATCCAGAAAAAAAAATTGATTTAGGTTAAATCCTTGAGAGTTTTGACATTAAAAACTATAAAATCATTTGTATCTAATAAAATATTCAGGTTAGAAAAATATCTTCATTAGGAACTCAATTGGGACTGGACTAAAAAATCAAATAACTACCTGAATGAAAATGCAAATTTTAACTTTTAGAATTTTTATCTTGAGTTTTGAGTTTGACAAGATATATAGATGTAGTTCAATAGATAGATATATCAGATGTAGTTCAACGTCCAGCATGTGCTTTAGTAGGGGAAGTATTCATTTTCTGTTAGATATTACAAAAAAAATGCATCATTTCCATTGTATTTTTCTCAAAATTGAAAAATCTCTCAATCTCTTATTTTTGACATTTCTAGAAACCAATGAAAACTTTCAATTCAAATCATACATGTACCTTTTAGCCAATCAAAACATTATTATAGTGAGAATAATCTACCTGCCGCGGGAAAATTTGAGATACTTTGTTTTTATTCTTTGACAACCTATATTTTTAATTTGACGTCATCAATTCGCATGAAAAGTGAGAAATGTATCAAAACCAGTTTAGTTCATTCATTTTGTAAGGAAGTGTGTTTGTGATCATAAATTTAAAAAAATAATCTACAGAATACCACACGAGAGTTCGATAAAGAGCCCGTTAGGGGGCTCTCGTGTCTATTTCCTGGCAACAAGTTTTCGAAAATCTGTGTAATTATTTTTACTTTATTCTCACTCTCTTGTGGTATTACAACTGAGAATGATTCTTTTTTTAACATTTTCCCACAATATTCCATGAGAATATTAGCAGTATCAGCAACTGGCATTAGCAACACCTATGTTACCTAACCTTAAATATGGCATCAAAAGAAAAAAAATATCTATGTGCGTATGTATGTTTGAATATTTGTTACCTCATAGCATATTAACATTTGGACCAACTCCATCAAATGGGGTATTATTGATGTCTAGTATTTTTTTCGTAAAAATTGATTATGGCAGGTATCAAACTAAACACATGAAAAAGACAAAATAATTATCTCCTATGATATATATTTTTCTCAGACAATAATAGGCAGGATAGGTATAGTCGAATGTCATTGTTATTTTTTTATAAATAGTACAGTGAAGACAAAATGCAAATTGAGAGCTACTACGCCTATTCTAGGGAATAGAAGAATTTTTTGATGAAACATGTACCTGGATAGAACCAGTCTTGTTCTGAATTTACTGTAGTATCCTGATTTCAGTGTCAATATTTCGAATGGGTTTGCGCCACAAGATATTTCAATTATTCAAGGAGGACAAATGAAAAGTAAAAGCTTTATATTTCTGTTTACTACTGGTAGCATTAATCGCAGGATCCTTTTGGGAAATTTAAATGAAAAAATGTTGGAAACTTTACTGGTGCTGAGAAATTGTCAAGTGAACAGTGTGTTCTATAGGAATCCAAGATAATGTAATACTCTGGCTGGGATCAATTCCTTTTTTCAACTTGAGTTGATAGGAAACATATCAACTGTGTTAATAAACATAGAATATTGCGCCCTAATACTATTGCTATTTGCTATAGATGCTAAATTGCGATAAACCGAATACATATGAATCATTTGTCTATTGGCGCCATAATCCTTTGAAGAATGAAACAGAAGAGACGGACTAACCAATCATCTTGCGGCATTAAGTATGAGTATGGTTACTCATATGATGTTCAGCGCTCAGGGTGAAAATTTGTTTGCCATTTTCTCCTTTGTTTTGTCAGGATGGCCTTAACCAGCGCCAGGCCTCCAAGGCGTTTTCGAAGATTTTTATGATTTTAACGAGGTATGTGTACTAAAAAATGTTTTCAATAATCTAGGTTAGTTCCAAGGGTACTTGATATTTCAGTTTATGGGACAATACAGATCAGGAAAACAAAAGTATTTCAGTGGATGTTTTCCTGAGAGTGAGGGTTAAATACTCCCATACTCTGATACCCTTAGTAAAATATCCAAGATCATACTTTCTTTGCCTAATGTGTATGCCCTCTAAAATCAGTGATACGCTTGATAGGAAATCAAAGTGTAACAGCGCTGTCACATTGAATAGGGTCCATTGTTTCACTGGCGATAGATGGATTACAAATCCATTTTGGTCCCTACAAATCCATTTTGGTCCCTGATATAAGTTCTCTGTATTTTATCATGTTGATCAACATCAAAGTATAAGAAGTATAAATCAAACTATTTGCTAGGTGAATTTAAGGGCGGACTAAAAAATTGACAGTGACGCGCTTTTTTTTAAAACCATTAGTAAAATAGTTAATCTGTAACACAAGGCTCAATCAAGACATCTATTATGGTCTGGTAACCTCTTTCTATACTTTAAAAAAATATATGTTTCAATATTGTAGGTCGTTCAATCACACTGTTCGGTGGTACTTGGTATCGGTTTCTTGAGCACAATGTGGACGCATCACCACTGTTTTGTTTATTTATGATTCTTGATTTTTTCATCATTTCAATCCTTCATTTATTCCCCCAACAAAAAATATGGTTTTAATGATGTCTTGAGTAGAATATTGAAAATGTTTCAATATTTGACATTTAATCTATTTTTTATTACATTGCTAACATCTTTCAGATATCTTGATATATATATAAATATATATATATATATATATATATATATATATATATATATATATATATTTTCTACCTGAATGAAAGGATCTCTCCTCATGAAGAGAATATTCCATGAAATAATTATTGTTCATTGTTTACTTCTAGTACTTTGAAATGGACTCGGGGAGTTTCTTGACTGAAGCATTGAGGAAAAAGTAAACAAATTATGGAAATAGGTCCAGTTTGATGATCGCAGCTGGTGGAATTGTATACTCGATGTGATGGGATGTGAAATGGTAAGGTAAATACAAACTTTTTTTTGGGAGTGTCATATATGAATACAGGAGTGTCTTATATATGAATATAGTGTCAACAGAATTGGATTCTGAAAAACTTTTTTATTATAAAAAAAAACGTCAAGAGTTGGTGCTTTTTATGAAACTGAAAAGTCAATATCCTTAAGATCACGTAGATTGTAGGGGGTCGATATGGCTCTTCAGCCTCTCCTTACCTCGACCTATAAGATCTTTTGTACATTACCTTTCATATATTCAAGACCCGATATTCCGAGACTCCTTGCGGAGTTCCTGGGAGCTAAGTTCCTTGTCTGAGTGCCTTAATGAAACCACTTCAAGGAACTTTTGCAAAACAGCGCTTGGAAGTCACAAAGCAGGTGATCTGCAGTTTCAGCAAAGTTCTCGCATTGACTGATCTATTAATTTTTTTGAGGTGATACCTCAGAGGGCAATATCCAGTGAGCAGTCTCATTACCAATTTTAAGTCTTTCTTGTCTAACTTTAGAAGCTGTTTAGCTTTCCTTGGCGATGGGCTCAGAAACCTTTTTGTTTGTCTTTGTCTTAGAACCTTATTCCAGTGGGTTTTGATTTTGTCAGCCAGTTGTGAGAGTTTGCAGTCCCAAGTCAGTCTAGACTAACGAGTGTATGACTTTACAGCTTTAAGTGCTGCTTGGCTATCAGATATTCGAAGGGAATATTTTCCATAATCTTCAGGTGTCCAATCAGATTTCCAGCTTTCAAGTTGTCTGGTGCCATCTGAACGCACTTACTGCCTCTTCCTTCATTACACACAAGTGCAGTAGCGGAAGGTTCGGCATTACCGGTAATGCTGCAGTGGGGCATGTGAACATTGAATGAATGAATACGTTTATTTAGGAAATCTTAATATATACATACAATAATAATAATGATATACAGTAATAATAATAATAGTAGATGATAATAACAATAATAATAAAATTAATATATAAATGAAATAATACAAAATATATATATATATATATATATATATATATAATTATAAATGAAGTAATACAAAAAATAAAAATAATTGCCAATGTGATTCCCAGACAGGCTAACTGCTGCACTTTTCGAGGCTGGATTTTTGGCCACCATACCAATGATGCATAGGTGACCATGGATTTGATGATCGTTTGGTATGACCAATATATCATTTTTGGCTTCAAACCCCATATCTTGCCAAATACTCTGCGGTCCAGGTTGCCGCTGTAGCTTTGGTATGAATGAGATTGATTTGACTGTTAGTCTTTTTTAGATTATGATGCCCAAATATTTGACTTCTTTGAAGAAAGTAAGCTAGATGCCATTCAAGGTCGGGGCTTTCAGTTCATACCTACTCCACCTTGCGGATGAAGCCAGCATTGTTTTGCTAGAATTTACGTTTAGTGCCTCCTTTGCGCACCAACTTCTGATTATGTTTAGGGCTGTCTGCATTCGATTGGATATTATCCCGTCACGTTTGCCCCTAATAGCAACAACCAGGTCATCGGCATAACCTTGAGTCATAATTCCAGATTCATGTAGCTCTTACTATCAGATTATCATGGTCAAAGACCACAGCAAATATTTTGTATTCATGAGCCTTGAATGGTGGGCCATTGTCGAAGAAAATTTCAAGCGGCAATCCATGCGTAGCAAAAATGTTTTTCAGAGTAGAAATAACAGTTGTTGCCATTTTATTGTCGGGAGACATGTGCTCTAGAGCGGTACCGGGAATAGACTGCCTATTGCAGCGTTGCCAAGTCTCTGATAAGTAGGAAATAATGAATACATTACAGTATCCATCTGATCAGTTGGGTGTTTATATTCCTTTCATCTAGTGATCTGATGATGGAGTCATGTGAACCCTCTATATCTATTTATATTTATATTTTTTTATATTTATTTATTTATTTATTTAGTAACAGCAATATATTTTTACATATCTTATTGATAATATCTCTTAGCAACCACATATATATTGATATAAACTAAATAAATTATATTCGTACGATGGTATTCTGAATACTGTGTGTGCACCCACTTACATTATCACATTCAATTTTATTTTAAGGTACAACATTTAGCAATTTACTTAACTAACTTAAATTAATACTTTAGGAAAATTCCTAAGATATAAAAAGAAAAAATATCATTCTGAGGTAACAATCACAAAAACATGTTTTATTTCCTCCATCAAAGCATGAAGGTTACAGTGTACTTAGTCTCAATTATCCATTGTACAATTTCCTTTTTTACTTTATGGTATGGTCTATTTCTTATAGCATGGGGTAGACTATTGTAAATCTTTGGACCTATGTAATAAATATGCTTTTGACATAATGTATGTTTAGGATTGCACAGAAAGAGATTATTATTAGCTGCATTTCTTGTATTTACACCATGTTTTAAATCCTCCCTGTAGTATGTGTTTTTTAGCATGAATCTAATAACTGATTTTACATACAATTGATTAGGACATAACAGTTTGCTATCTATATATACAGATTCTGTAGGATATCTTTTCTTCTTAAAGAGCATTATCTTTATAATCCACTTTTGCATTTTGGCTTAGACATAATTGTTGTTCCTTACTCCCCAGACTACAATACCATAATTTATTATGACCTATTAGAGAAAAATAGACCATTTTTAAAGATGAAAACGATAAAATGTTTCTTAACTCATAGAATTTATAAATAAGTTTTCTAATTTTACCAGTTACATATTGAATATGTTCCTTCCAACTAAGGTTTTCATCTATGATTACTCCCAGGTATTTTATCGAGGATTTTCTCTCAATCCCATTATTACATTTACATCGTAATTCTAGATCACATTGAGAATTATGCAATTTTAGATTATAAAAATTCGGCTTTACTCGAGAGGAAAGTGAAAAAGTTAAAAACTTCGTTTTTTCTATATTAAGAGAAAGCAAACTGCAGTCCAGCCATTTTTTAATTTTGTGCAGTGCTAGTTCAGCATTTATTTTTGTGGTTTCCCAGTCTTCCCCACATACTATTGCTGCAGAGTCATCTGCAAAACAGAAAATTCCCTCCAATTCATACATAAGACCATTTATATAAACATTAAACAGTAGTGTCGAGGCACTGTACCTTGCGGACACCAAATTCCATCTCTAGTTTGTCACTCTCCTCACCTGAGATGATTACACTCTGATTTCTTTTAGATAAGTATGATTTAACCAGGCTATTTGGTATACCTCTAATTCCTACCGTTCCAAACGTTCCAACAGAATTTGGTGCACACCTGTCAAATGCCTTCTGCAGATCAAGGAATATACCTATCACTTTTTACCCTCATCTAATTTTTTAGGATTCCCTCTGTGACCCTGCAAAGAGCATTTTCGGTACTGTTGTTCTCTGAAGGCAAATTGATTAGGGTGCAATATTTTATTCTTTTCAGATAGATTAATATCTTGTGCCTTAAACACTTTTCTATTATTTTACTTATAGAACTTGTTAGCTAATAGGCCTATAATTATTTGTTGATTTCCTATCTCCTGTTTGAACAGTGGTATAACTATTGTAGTTTTAAAATTTCAGGAAACACTCCAGTACCAAAACAGTATTTACTATGTGATACAATGGTTTAATTAATTGTTCTTTGAATTTTTAATTATGTTGGAACAAATGCAGTCTTCACCACCTTTAACCCTGTTTTTAATTTTTGATTTGCTCTAAAATTTCGTTTTCTGTGCTGGGGTTAAAAAATGAATTCATTGTGCTGACCATCATTTCTATAGTTGCAAGCTGTTATTTTATTTGCTAGCTTTTTTCCTATGCTGGTAAAAACGAATTAAATTCATTGGAATTAATTTTTGTCATTTAATTCTACGTTTCCACTATCCTTAATTGACCTTATTTCTACTTTTTCCACTGATCATTGGTGGCTTCCTTTATTACATTCCAAAGTTTTTTGGATCCCCGCATTTTTTTCGCTAATTGTTTATAGTATAAGTACTTAGCTTTTTGAATGAGTTTAGTAAGAGTTTTTCTATACTCTTTATACCTTATTAAGAGGGTTACGTTATTATCACTTAAAGTGCATTCTTTTTTTAGTTTATTTCTCTGTCTTATTGAAATCAACAATCCACCTGTGATCCAAGTTTTCCGCTTAATTTTTCTATTACTTATTATTTTTGTTTTAGTAGACTGTACAATAATATCTTTAAGCCTATTAATAAATATCTCCGTACATTGGTTCGCATCTAGACATTGCAATACACTTTCCCAGTCCTCTCTACCCAACAATTTTTGCATTTTTTCGTAATTTATTATTTCATAAGACCTTTCTTTTTTATTTTGTATAATGCTGCTTTCTAAAGGAATATTCAATAAGATGGGATCATGGTCGGTCATGCTTTCTTCTAAAATGACACTATTAATTTTTTGAAATAATCCACTGTTACATTTAATAAAATAATGATCAAGGCACGACTTAGAATTATTTACTTTTCTTGTTGCCCCTCTAATTCCACTAAAAAAACCATGACTTTGCATGACCGTTACATAATCATTTGATGAATCTATATCCATGTCCAATAGATCAATGTTTATATCACCAGCAAATATATAAACTTTATCTTGTTCATATTTTGAATGCACATAGAGCTATTTCTTTGACCGAGTATGTCTTTTCAATGCTTTCAACCAGGCATTGTAGAGCAATAATTTCAAATTTGCCTGCTTGATGGACAAACTGTTTTTTGTGAAGCTGTATGTCCAAGAGGAGTTCACTTGTTATATGTATATTAACCTATAATTTTCTCCATTGTTTTCAGGAGGAAGTGAGACTGATGAGATGATAAAATGGTTCGTCTGCTCTTAAGAAATGAAAAAGTATATTTTTATATCAAAAGTAGCTTCTTGACTATAATGCCATGAAATAACTACTATTAATTGAATACTATTGGACATTATAATATTTGTGATTATTTGGAACCATATATTAGACCTTTTTAGTCATTCATTGGAAGAGGAAAATCTACTGATAGTGATGATTGCTATTCTGAAATATAACTTTCTGATGATAATGATTGGAAAAAAGTTAGACCTGAAAGAAAATACAAATCAAAGGCTGAAAATGACCGAAAAGGAAACAAACTCTTCAAGTGAAATCAACATTATTTTGGGCATAATCACCAGCAGTAATAAACTCATCAAGAAGTACCCCCTTAAATTGTTTCCTGTTGTGGATGACGAGATTATCGAGACAGAAACTGGCATACTGCTTTTTTTAGGTTTTGGCTCCATGATAAGTTGCCCTATCGTAAGAACACCGTGGCAGCCATACACATTTGAAAAAAGTTTGACCCTTTGATGTTCTTGGAAGAACATCATATAGACAGGATGAAGAAGGAAATGATGCATTTCATAATGTTCATGGATTTGTGGAATGGGTAGTATATGTTCGGAAGAGCACATTAGGGTTGAGAAGTGGATAGAGGATATTAGGATGTTAAAGAAGCCGGTTCTGGATCTACACTTCGACGTCACAATGTGGCCTTGAACATGGGTAGCCAGGTCATTGGGTATGTGTGGCCTTGTATGTGTGACCTTGATCTTGAGGTGGTTGATGTTTGACCTTGACATTGAGATGTGAATGACTTTGGGAAAAGAGCTTAACATTCATATTGACTTGTACGTTATTCAAAGTGACCTCTACGTGTCCTTCACCGTGTCAAGTCAATTTTGTATGACGTTCCAATAGTGCATCCTTGTTTCACACCCTCCGCTTGCATCCTTCCAAATGTAGCACATGATCTTCATGAATGTTCATCAAAACATTTAAGGCCTGTTATAAAAATGCATGCATATATTTTAACGAAATCAGAAGTTACATATATTCTTAACAGTTAACAAATAACCAAATCAAATTTTGATTCAGTAATTGTGTTATTAATTAGATTTTACCAAATCTTTACTATGTCTCTAAAGTAGATTTGGAAGAAATTGATTTCAAAGTTGAACAGAAGGTTGATGTTCTGGAATAAAGAGTAATATCATTTCTAGTATACACTTACGAGCAAAAAAATCGACCCACTGTAAAAGTTTAAGTTCAAGCTCGGTTGAGGATATGTGTTTCCAGAATGAAAAACACAGTATATCTCCAAAATGCATATTCATTTACCTCTGTAATAGTTTATTAAGCAATAATAATTTCATTAAGATCAAGCGGGTCGTTTTTTTTGCTCGTAAGTGTAGATGAAGCTTTCATCATAAGTTATACAATGATGTATTCCACTCGATTCGGTAGATCTATTTGATTAATATTACATGACGAAGGGGAGAACGTGGTTGCCAAAATGTGATGATAATGTTGCATTAATTCAGGTGGGTAAATAACATACTTGGGAGACCATAAGTTTCTGCAATTATGAACTTCAGTAAGATTCGGCTTTATTCAATATATAGGATCCAAAAATTCACAAAATGAACAATGGAAGCATTTTCATTGTTCATTTTGTGAATTTTTGAATATAGTAAAGTAATTTCTTGTAAAATATAGATATTTTTTTAGAATAAAATCACTTGGTAATATATCTTTGTGAGCTGAAACTTGTGAGTAGCATCAATGAACTGTTCATGGAATATATTTACGATTCCATTTGTTTGTTTCTGTTTCCAATCCTTGAATATGTGGATGCATTATTCCCGCAAATATTGGACGGACAGTCATTGAGAAATGAAACATTTTCATAAAAATGCATTTATTGATCTTTCCATTACACATATATAACTCATAATTAAATACAATATAGATATAATTGACACAAAAAAATATGAATTACGAAGAGAGCAGCCATCCAGTGCATCATATATTAAGAATGTATCATGTATAATGAGTGCATATACTCACTGAGTGCCCAGCTTTGGTGCACCAGAGGGAGATCAACCTTGGGAGCATAATTCTGAACCCAGAGGACGTCAAGGAGATTCAGCTGAGGAAGTTGCTGAATTTTGTCAAAGAAATCGGCATGCCCAGCTGATTTTCTCAGAACAAGGGGGCGCACAATGGGCCCAACATAGAGAGGCCTACGTGCACGGGGTTCTTCGGAACCAGCCCACCTTGTGCGAAGAAGAAGAAGACATTAATTCTTTGTCAATCGAATAATGTATCAAATGATGTGCAATTTCATTTGACATTCTAACTTTTATAGTAACAATTTGTAGACTGCATCAAGGTGATTTTTTAAAATTATTGAGTCAACGTGAAGCTGTCTGTGTCTTTGCTATAACAAATTCCAAGGAAATAATTGTTTGTGGGTATGTGAGTATTTGATAATATTGGTACGGTCGGGGTCAGTTGTGTGAATGCCTCGCCATCTAACGCACATAATTCAACCAATATATTCTTCTGTCAAAATGCAACAGATTATATGGGTAGACTGTTTGGATAATTTTTTTCGTAATTGATATTGGCGAGGATGTATGAATTCAGTGGATATGACTAGTATCCAAAGTGATTTATTTCCCGTTATAGTTTGCAGCCCCTGAATGTATGAATGAGAATTGAAAAATTAAAATGTATACCAATGACTGATACGATAGAATCAAAATCTTTCAGATTATTTGATATAAAATGTGTGTACCAATGTGATTATGATTTTCACTGAAAATAGGTACATTGTTTATTAATATCATCAAAATTATTTGAAATGGGAATCAAAACTGATTTTAATTGTACGGTGTGCTAACACAAAATGTGTATGTAAAAAATGTATGCGTTTTTGAAACATGAATGATATAGTGTTATTGAGAAACTTTTGATGGGTCGACTTTGATATTCATTTTCTATTGAGTTTTTGAGATAAAATCGGAAGAGAATGAAAAACAGTATAATTAAGATATCATTCAGATAATAAAATTTGATATAATCTGTTGAATGTCTTGTAAAGATAGTATGCAGTCAGCAATGCAATAATTGTGTTTATGTTGCATATATTAATGGGAAGTTGAATCGCATGTGTTGATGGTAAACTGTTTTGCAACCAGTAATGCACTATTCTGCATTGTTAGTTCCGAGTGAAATGTTGAAGAATCCTAGATGATGCATTGAATGTCTTGTTATGATAGTATGCATCGGTTGCTAGGTAAGTTGCTAAGCAACAAATGCGAAATGGAATATTTCGTGTTAGGTCTAGGTTCACTCTAAAATCACGACGACTACGGCTTGTCAAATTATGACGTCCAGCGACAAATTGATGAAATGTCAGCAGATCGTTTCTCTCAAAGTTTTAGTAGGTAACGAGTAATTTCATAGTTGTTTTCTATAAAAACTATTAATTAAAATGGAAACTGATAGTGATATTGACTTAGATTTGACACCTCCGAACATAATAGAAGCAGCGAAGGTAGCAAGTAAGTAAGTAAAAATTTATTGATTTTCAAGGACCACAATAAAGTGATATAAAACACGTCATGGGTTCCTTCCTTTTTAATTGTCTCCGGGAGCTTATTGTAAATCCTTACACCATTGGAGATGGGTCCCCTGAGAGTTACATTCAAATTATTTCGAGGTGTTTTTAGATGGTGGTTAAATCTCGTTGAATAACTGTGATCATTGCTATGAGTGCTATGCTTTTTTTATTTTTAAATATGTAACACGATATTTCTAGAATATACAGGCAAGAGAGAGGAAGTATTTTCAGTTTGGCAAATAATGGTCTACATGATTCTCTCTGACTTTTATTTAATAATGTTCTAAGGCATTTTTTCTGCAGTACAAATAATTTCTGAGCTGCTGATGCTGAACCCCATAATAAGATTCCATATGTGAGTCGACTGAATTTCAGCATAATAAAATATTTTCAGCACAGACAAGTTGAGAACACTTAGAGGCATTTCAGTTGGTATATTTTGCTGTTTAGTTTGGACATTGTTTCTCTGATATGGATTTCCCAATCTAATGTATCATTCATAGTTATGCCTAAAAATTTTATATTTTCGCGTTGTTTTAGATTCACTTCTCCCATTTTAATTTCTATGTTTTCAATCCTCTTTTGTCTAGAGTGAAATATTAAAAAAATTGTTTTACCAGAATTGACATATAGTTTATTTGTTGAGAACCAAAGTATAATTCTTGTCATTAAGTCATCACAGTTTTGTTGGATGGTTTCTAAGGAGTCTCTTGCTACCAAGATCGACAAATCATCTGCGTAAAGTGTTAGCTTGTATTCATCTAAGTATTTAACAATATCTGCTATATATAAAGAGAATAATATAGGGGCAAGGACACTTCCCTGCGGACACTGAATTTATTACCGGAAACCTCGAAGAGTATGTATCAACGCGCTTATAACCTTTTTTTGGAATGGAAGGTAGATCAAAAGACAAAATCGTTTTCCGAGAATGTTTTAATGGCTTATTTTGGCGACTTAGCCAAAAAATTTAAAAGTTCCACTTTGTGGTCAAACTTCTCAATGCTGAGAATGACTCTTAGTATCTATAATGATATAGATATTGCCAAATATTTGAAACTGAAAGCATTCCTCAAGCGGCAGTCTAACGGCTACAAACCCAAAAAGTCAAAGATCTTTACAGCAAATGACATCGATAATTTCATTGAACAGGCTCCAGATGAAATATATTTGGCAACAAAAGTAAGTTTTATATTTCCATTTGATGAAAAATATGTTTAAGTAAACTAATTTACATTGTAGGTTGCATTAGTTATGGGAGTAATGGGTGCATGTAGAAGACATGAATTACATCAAATGAAAATTACTCATTTCCATGATCTTGGTTCAGCTGTTTTAGTAACAATACCAGACAGTAAAACCAAAATAGTACGAAATTTTACTGTAACTGGCAAATTCTACGAAATTTATAAAAAATACGCAAATATTCGCCCTCAAAATGCTAATGGTCTATGGTTTTTCATTAATTATCAAAAAGGAAAGTGTACCATTCAGAGAATAGGTCTGAATAAGTTTGGAGCTATGGGAAAAGATATTGCCAAGTATTTAAAATTGCCAAATTACGAATTATATACTGGGCACTGCTTTCGCCGATCCTCCGCAACAGTTCTTGTTGATGCTGGAGGTGACATAACCACGTTAAAATGCCACGGTGGCTGGAAATCTACTAGTCGCTGAGGGATATATTGATAAATCGAAGAAAAGTAAGCTTGACATAGCAAATAAAATTGCAAATGCAATACAGAACATACCATCAGGCATACCAACGAATTTGGAAATATATATATATAATTCCTTTATTTAGTTATGAACTAATACAAATGATCATTTAAAGAATACACATTAAATTTGGTCATATAAAATAAAACTAATAATAGACATGTCACTCATAAAACTACACATTAAAATTTGGTCAGAGAAGGGAGAAACATAAGTATACCTTTGCAGAATATTGAAATAGAATTACTAAGAGAAATTATTTTTTCAAGCTCCAGCACTAGGAGAGTGAAGAAAAATTTTTAAGTTCTGTTTGAACTTGTTCAAGGAATCTAAGGATTTGATTTCTAGGGGCAGCTGATTAAATCTCTTCAGGCCTTTGAAAAAAACAGAAGTTTGTGTATGACTCTTTGCCACCAGTGGAATGTGGAAATCATTTCGTGATCTTGTATTGTGGGTATGCACATCAGAATTGTAATTGACAATATTTCTCAAATAGCTTGGAGCAGTACCTGATTTGATCTTAAATATAAATATTAGAGTATTATACTCAAAGAAGTCATCTATTGACAACCACTGCATTTCCTTTAACATATGCGCAATGTGTGTTCTCTTTGAGCATGTGAGTATGATTCTCATAGCTCGATTTTGAAGTTTCCTAAATCTGGACATTTCATTTTGATTGAGCAGGTAAAGTATTGTGGAACAGTAGGTAAAATGAGGTAATATTAGGGTGTTGAACAGAATAGTTTTGGCCCATCTTGTCAGAAAAGTAGAACATCTTTGTAAGTAGTTGATTTTATATGAAATGATTTTGATTAAATTGTTTGCATGTTCTTTAAATTTGAGCTGTCTATCTATAATTACTCCTAAATATTTAAATTTCTGTACCATTTCTATGTTGTCTCGCTGATTATCATAAATTTGTTTTTTTGTGTGTTTATCTTCAATTGGTTAGAGGAACACCACTTATTGATATTTTCCAAAGTAGTGTTAAGTGTTGTTACCAACTCTTCATTATCTAAACATCTAAAATATATGAGGGTATCATCAGCGAATAGATGTATGGAACAATGTCCAGCTGCACTCACTATGTCGTCAACATATAAAAGAAATAACAGTGGACCTAAAACACTACCCTGTGGAACCCCTATGTCATTTTCGATTTCAAGAGACATCATTTTATTCATTGTTACTTTTGTTTCCTATTTATTAAGTAATTATTGATCCACTCCAAAGCTCTACCTTTCACTCCAATACTCTCTATCTTTTTAATAATCTCCCCTATCTATTGTTTCAAACGCCCTTTTTAGATCTAAAAACACCTCCCATGTAACAAGATTCTTATCTAGATTACTCTTCCAGTCGTTCAAAACACATTGTATTGCAGTTTCACAGCTATATTTCCCTCGAAATCCTGATTGCACACAGTTTATAATGTTGTTTGTCTCTACAAACACTAATAGTTGTTCATATACTACTTTCTCTATAATCTTCTCAGGACAACTGAGCATATTGATGGGACGCAAGTCAATGGCTCTGTGAGAGTTGCTTACTTTTGGGACTGGCACAATAATTGATATTTTTAGTTCATCTGGTACCTTGCATTCTAAAAGAGATGTGTTTATTAAATTAACAAGTGGCAGAGCTAAGTTATTAAAACATTTCTTTATAATTTCTATGTTTATGTCATCTGAGCCTTTTTTATTTGGAAGGTTAAAAACAATGTTTTTCAGTTCATCTGTAGTAATAAGCTTAAAGTCTTCTAAGAATATGTTCTGATGTCTAGGTAAAACAGGAAAATCTGGACCAGAATCATCAATGTTGTTAATAAATTGATTTTATACTTGTTATGTAATGAGAGTTTAAATAGTCCGGCATTATATTTGGGTCTGAAATAATTTCATCATCAATTTCGAGCTGAAAAAAATTATTGTTTTTATTTTCTTTAGGAAGTAGTGAGTTCAATATTTTCCACAGTTCCCTAGAATTATTCCTATTTTCTGCGATACTGTTTTCAAAATGGTTCCGTTTTCCTCAAGCATTACTTTAACAGCAATATTTCTTTTTGTTTGTATATCTCCATATTTTCCGTGTTCTGTTACTTACTAACTGTTTATAACATTTATCTCTAGTGCTCACGTGATCTTTAACTCTGTCATTCCACCATTCTTTATATTTCGGATATATTTTAATTTTTTTCTTAGGGGCAATTTCATTAAGAACATTTATTATATTTAAATATTTTTGATTTATATCAGGCAGGTTATACTTCCAATTTACGAGGGACAATTTATAATTGATGTTGTCATAATCGATATTTCTACCTCTGCTCTCTATTTCCAATGGTTTTTGTTTAGTTTTAGACGTTAAGTGGATTATTATCATATAATGATCTGTGATTCTTGGCGTTTTTATAACTTTACTAATGTATTGGTCAGAACGATTAGTTATTACTAGATCTATAAGAGATCCACCATTTATATTAGGGCGGGTGTTTTCCCCAACTATATTCTCTAACCCAGCATCAATAACACATTGTTTCAATTTGGTACATGCACTGCTAACAGAATTCCAGTCAATATTGAAATCTCCTGTTATAATTACAGGGCAGGTTTTATCACAAATATTTTCTTCACACCAGTTTTCAAAGACGTTTAAAAAATCAACACAGCTACTATTTGGAGATCGGTATAAACATGTAATAATAAGAACCCTACCATCAACAAGAATTTTTGTTGTTTGAAACCAATATGCCTTTTGTAAGCAAAACTTCTGACACTCTATTATCTTTATACTATTTCTTACATACATTAATGTTCCCCCAGTATGCCTACTATCGCTATCTGCTCTAAGAATGCAGTAGTTTTCAATATGAATCTCACTATCATAAATGTCATTAGTTAAATGAGTTTCTGATATGCAAATTATTTCAGGCCTTTTCTGCAAGACTAAATTTTGTATTTCATCAAAATGGGCTGGTAAACTTTGAGCATTGAGATATAGAAGAAAGCTGTTTTTATGTAACCTATTTTCATGGCTGTGATTATGATTAGGAATTACGGTCGGACTGTCTCTAAAAAATCAATGTTTCCACTGTTCTGATGCACATACCCACCACAAGCTTCATTTGTAGATATTTGACAAACCTCTGCAAAGGTACAATCGTGTTTGGCTTTACTTTGACTAGATTTCTTACAACTTTCCACTGTATTTAATTGTTTGATTAGATTTCTCTTCATAAAAAAATCTTTCACTAGACAATCTACTAATATTTTTTTGTTAAGAAAAGAATTGCTACGATTAATATTCAGCATTCTGACATGCTTTTCAGTTCTTTATTCATCATATTATTAAACTTCCAAAATATTCAGTTTCGTCTCCAAATTTTACAAGTGGTACTGCTTCCATTATAATATTTGTATTCGCACATAATTTCAATTTATTGAATATTTCATTAACTGAAGGTGATTTTTTATTTCTAAAATTATTCAATCCTGCATTAATTATAATGTAATCACTTTTTGTATAATTCTTTGCTAGGCTAACAATATCTCCTATGACACATTCGAAAGAAGCACCTGGCTTAATTATTGTTTCTATGTTGAAGAGACTGTTTCTCAATTGCGTATTAATCAGTGGCCCCAAATTTCTTCCTTCTTCATCGCAAAGTATGAGTATTTTATTCTTATTCTTCCACATTAGATTTTGCTCCATTCCTTCTGTAGTTATTTTTATTTCTTTGGTTGTATGTTCTGGTATCTCCTTCATTTTTGTTAATTCACTCTTTAGATTTTCCACCTCGTTACTGTATGTTCTATTGTCATCTTCCAATAATCTAATCGAATTAAGCATCTCTGTATTTATCTCCTGCAGGTGTTTGATCTCTTTCTGTAGTTCATCAGTTTTGTTCTTTATTTCTTCTTGCAGTAATTTATTGTTTTTACTCATGTCGCTTATTCCTTTTTCCAATTTTGAAATTGTTTGTTTATCTTCTCTCTGCTTTTTTATGTATTTCTGTTCTGACTCGCACACTTCATCCTCAAAGTCCTGGGTTTTTTTCCTGTCTCGATTATAAGCAGAATCCTTTTCATTAATTTATTTTTCGAATTCTTCTATTCTCAGCATACAATTAGTTATTATCTCATCTCTGTCCTCTTCTAATTGGTTAATTGCTTCATCTCTTTCGGTAATGCTTTCTTCTTCAATTTGTTTACTTCTTTCCCAAGTTATTCAGGCTTTCTTTTGTCAATGTCTTTCTGTTCGAATTTTGTGAACAAAAAATTTTGTACCCAATTCCTTGTACTTACATTTTCGATCTAAGCAGCTGGGATGGAAAATGCCGTAGCATATAGTGCAAAAGGTTGACAAATTCTTTTTACATTTGAATTTATTATTATGTTCCATTATGTGTCAAGAATCCTATCTGGAGCTTGAGTATGTTTCTATTATTTCAAGTTCAAAAGAAAAACATCCATTTATCAGTACGTTTTTTATCACATTTTTATCACAACGTTTTTTATCACTCTCTTATTAGTACTTTTTTATATGCACTATATTGTTCATTAATCACTAATTACATGAGAATCTCCTAACTTTGTGATGTTTCCAAATAATAGGCATGTTGATCAGGTCTTTCACTTTAATTCAATATAGATTTCAACTAAAACAGTTACTTTTTTCTACTAGAAAAGTCACTTTTATTGGAGATCACACATACACACACTTGGTACCTGTTCAGCTTTTACTGTCCGAAATGGAAAATCGTGAAAAGCCGTCTACTTCAACGTCGACAAATTATCAATTTCTAAAAGAATTAAGTATTCAGCAATCAAGTTCTCCAATTATGATATTCAATAATTGCACATTCAACTTCAATTAGATACATACATACATACATTTATAGGCTTCTATTTCTGTGTACCTATTAGAAATAGCAATAAAGAGAATATTTACATATTTCTTCAATTTATATTTTAATTCTGATAGAAAGCCCATTAGCGGCGAATTCGGAGTAATGAAATATCATCAGTTTATTTCTTTCAAAGTTTTTGCAATGTATGCATGTATTAAACGTGAACGATATGTTGTCATAGAAAAAGTATAGTATGCAACTCGCAACAAAATGGCCATTTTGCACTCGTATGAATTGCAGCACTTGCCTTAGGCTCGTGCTGCAAATTTCATACTCGTGCAAAATGGGCATCATTTTGTGCTCATTGCATAATATACTATTATGTGTTGCATATATTAATGGGAAGTTGAATCGCATGTGTTGATGGTAAAACTGTTTTGAAACCAGTGATGGACTATTCTGTATTGTTAGTTGCGAGTGTGAAATGTTGAAGAATCTCAGTTATTCTCTGGAGCAGGTCACTTGGGATTCAATGTGACTTAGTTATGCAAGCAGTATGTAAGTTGCATATCATTCATCCATCATACAAACTGCGTTTAACTTAAATGATTTCTCCATTAAATTATCAAATGATATGATTGAAACTTTTTTTTTTTTCTATAAGATAATAGTGGTAATCAGTCCTTATTAATTGACAATACAGTAACATATTAAAATTATATTCCCATCTAGCAGATAATTAATTATTTCCAAATCAGCAGCAGAGGGATTCGTATGTAAAAAATCTTATGCATTTTTAAAGCATTTGGATTCTTTAGTGGAATGGTGAATAATATATAGTGTTAGTGAGAAACTTTTGATGCAGACTATCAAGTAATTTTTATATTTTGAATTATAAACTGGTTTTGATTGATAGACTTTGATATTTATTTTCTATTGAGTTTTTGAGGTAAAATCGGAAGAAAATGAAAAAAACAGTACTTATAATTAACATATTGTAACGAACCTAGGCCGGACCTGTCGCCTCCCGCGTCGCCATCGACAGCGATGAGATCATCCCCGGAGATATTCGAGAACCATCCAGTCCCTCTTCCGCGTAATGCAACGGTCAATATTGGAAACAATTGGAACATGCCGTCGCCAACTGGAAGAATTCGAAACATCGAGAATGCTGTATCGGAGATAAATAGACCGCCCTCAAGAGGGAGTGGACAGTCTGAACGAGCCCATACGATCGAGCTATACAGTGGCATAATATAAATTAAGTTGTAGATTTAAGTGCGAAATAAATTAGTATAAACCAAGTTAAGTTTATTTACGTTACAATTGGTGTCAGAAGTGGGATTCTGAAAATAAACAAGTGATCGTGGAGTGGATAGTCAGAAAAATAAATTGATAGACCTTTCTGTACGCCCAAAACAGACAGTGGCCGAAGTGGACAATTGTGCGTGGGAATATAAACTGATACACTCTTCGCGGAAACAGACAATAGACTGGTGGCCCGTGGAAAAGAATTCGCAAGTGAATTTTCAACAAACTGATAAACTTTTCTGTGAAACAGACTGATACCTGCCAAAGACAAAATGTGTTCAAGAAAAGCAGCTATGGATTTGAAGGTAGCGGAATTGAAACAGGAATTGGAGGAAAGGGAACTGGAAACAACAGGTAAAAGCAAGTACTCCAGGAAAGACTTGCAGAAGGACTTATACAAGAAGGTGAGGACCCCAAACATTTGTATTCGAAGTTCCCGGAGGCGATTTAAGTTTGGTAATGAATAAACTCGAAGAAACTACTAAATCCGTGAAAGAAGAACTGCAACAAAATTCGAGGACTTTGGAAGAAAATGCTAGAAATCTGGAAGAGAAGCTTGAAGAAAATTCTAGAAATCTGGAAGAGAAGCTTCAAGAAAATTCTATAAATCTGGAAGAGAAGCTTTCTAGAAATCTGGAAGAGAAGCTTCGAGAAAATTCAAGAAGCCTGGAAGAGAATGCTAGAAATCTGGAAGAGAAGCTTCAAGAAAATTCTAGAAATCTGGAAGAGAAACTTCTAGAAAATTCAAGAAGCCTGGAAGAAAATGCAAGAAGCCTGGAAGAGAAGTTCCTGGAAAACACAGAAGGCCTAAAAAAAGAATTGTGTGGTGTGGCTAATTTTCTAGAAGGAAGAATGGGAACCGTTGAGACAGAGATAGATAAAATGAGGGAGCAAATGAACACGGAGGTAGATAAAATAAAGGAAACGATCAGTAAGCTGGAAAACGAATTAATAGTGCGCCCTCCACAGAGATGGTTAACGAAAATGCAATGTTGGACTTGAGTTTGAACTTGATAAAGTTCAAGAGGGTATAAAAGATGTCAAGGTCATTTCTGAAATAGGAAGTTCCATGAAGTCACTCAATTCGACGGAAAACTCCATGGGAAAATTACCGCCGACAGTTTGAAGCAGCGGCCAAAGCAAATGGATGGAATGCAGGGGAAAGAGCTGTAGCACTAACACTTGCATTACGTGGAGAAGCGACGAATATTCTACAAACTCTTACCGCCAAGAACAGGAGGACTATGATCAGCTGATTAAACATCTAGAATTACGATATGGCCACGCCCATTTGGAACACGTATACCACTCCCAGCTGAAAAATCGCTGCCAAAATCGGGCGAATCCTTACAAGAATTCGAAACTGACATTGCACGCTTGGTTCGTCCTCGCATATCCAGCCATACCGGAAAATGTAATGGAGCGATTAGCGGTTCAGGCATTCTTGGATGGACTCCGTGACCAAGAAACCAGACAAGCGTTGATATTAGCTCGCCCAACACATCTCGAGACGACTGGCACGAGCTTTGAATTTGAGGCAGCAAAACAATGCTGCAAAAGCCAAAGTAAAGTTCAAACGATTGAGGAAGACTCACAGGAGCCGCTAACTTGAAGCGCCATAAGAAAAGTGATGAAGGAAGTGTTGCCTGAGAAAAGACATATAAGATGCCGGAATTGTCGCAAAATTAGACATGTGCGTAGCAATGTCCAACATTCATCGACCGATGCAGGAATACTAAGAAAGGTCGATGAGAAGGGGCAATCGTCGGCATGTGTCCGGCAAGCCCCGTTAACAACGCATATGTCGCTATGCTTCAACGACAGAACAAGGTGTCTTCGAGCGGTCTCATCAATAACGAGCCTTGCACCATGCTGCTAGATACAGGTGCGAGTAGGACATCTCGGCCTTCCTTTGCCAGAACACCGAACGGATTGAACCGACAACTTGAAGCTACGCACAGCAACAGGGAGCCAGCTACCGTATATGGCGAGCACCATTGAAATAATTTTGGGCAACACTAAAGTGAAACATCAGGCACTTGTAGCGACATCGAAGACGATGCAATCATCGGAATGGACATCATGAATTCCAGAGGGTTTGAATTGATTTCAAAGACGGCGTCCCACGGTCAACGGAGAAGAGCTGGTACTTCATGGGAGAAGTGAAGAGTTGATCCGTGTGCTGTTGGCTGAAGATGTAAGCGCACTGAGAGGGCTGAAACCATTCTGGAGGCTCGCCTGGACGGGAGTGCGAGCAGTGGAGACGCAGGATGTTCGAGCCCAAACTTCATGATGAGAAAATTGACGAGGGATTGCACTAGGGAAGACCTTGTTGCGGCTGACAAATTTGTGCCGGTAAGGGTCATGAATGTCAATTATTTCCCAGTGACCTTGAAGAAAGGAACAATTTTGGGGCACTGCTCGTCAGTTTCATCCGTGATCCGGGCGTACGAGGTACGATTAGCCAACCCAACAACTTGCCCACAGAACTAGAGAAATTAGTGCCATCTCTTCCAAAGACATAAAACCAGCTCAACAGCCCAAACTAAGAGATTTAGTCAAAAGTACCAAGACATCTTCGATACCGGACAAGGAAAAGGGGTCGAACTAATGTGGTCCAGCACAAGATTGATACTGGGGTGCCCGACCGATCCGGCAATCAGCAAGAAGACTTCCTCTGCCAAGAAGGCAGAGGCTGACAAAATAGTCAGCTAGATGGGAAAAGAAGGAGTTATCGAACCGTCTGACAGTCCCTGGTCCCTCCAGTCGCACTGGTGAAGAAAAAGGATGGATCGACACGCTTTGTGTAGACTATCGCCAACTTAATAATGTCACGAAGAAGGACAGTTACCCTCCCGAGAATAGATGACACCCTAGACACGCTGGCTGGTTCCACGATTTTCTCGACCCTTGATCTGAAGAGTGGATACTGGCAAGTAGAACTCGCTCAGGAAGATCGAGAAAAGACTGCTTTACCATCGGCTCAGGATTGTGGCAGTTCACCGTTATGCCATTCGGCTCTGTAATGCTCCCGCCACATTCGAAAGATTGATGGAGACAGTGCTGAAGGACTCTCATGGAACACGTGTCTAGTGTATCTCGACGACATAATTGTGGTCGGCAGATCGTTCGAGGACCACGTGAAAACTTGGAGGAAGTATTCCTGCTACTGAGGAACTCCGGATTGAAGCTGAGCCCTAAGAAATGCCATCTGTTCCAAAAGAAGTACGATACCTCGGCCACGTTGTCTCTGGGAAGGAGTAGCAGTGGATGACCAGAAGATCAAAGCTGTTAAGGATTGGCCCATCCCAAAAGACATTCACCAACTTCGAAGTTTCCTTGGTTTATTTACATACTATCGCCGATATGTGCTGGGATTCGCCAACATCGCTAAACCACTGACCAGGCTCACGGAAGGCCAAACAAAGTTCCAGTGGTCCGAAGAATGTCAAGATTCATTCAGGAAGCTGAAAGGAGCTTTGATCAACGCACCTATACTGAGCTATCCCCACCCAAAGGGAAATTCATTTTGGATAATGGACGCCAGCAACGTGGGACTTGGAGCTGTCCTATCTCAGATCCAGGAGGGACAGGAGAAGGTCATTGGTTATTTCAGCAAGACGCTTTAGCAAACCAGAGCGCTAATTACTGTGTCACCAGGCGAGAGCTGTTAGCTGTTGTAAAGGAGGGAACACTTCTACAAGTACGTGTATGGAAGAAGATTCCTGTTGAGAACTGACCATGCAGCTCTCAAATGACTCTTACAGTTCAAAAATCCTGAGGGTCAAGTAGCACGCTGGATCGAGACTCCAAGAATTCGATTTCGAGATCGAACATCGAGCCGGAACTAGCCATAAGAATGCAGATGCCTTGTCGCGAAGACCATGTCCAGATGATTGCTCACATTGCCGACGAGCAGAAGAGAAAGAAGCAACACTTTGTAGAACCGCGGCAATGGATGACAACTGAATGACAGCAAGATCCAGAAAGACCAAGAGAGACCCCGACCTTGGCTTAGTCGTCAGCTGGAAGAAGGGCAACGAAGACCATCATGGCAGGAAGTCGCAGGTTACTCGCCGGCTGTTAAGTCCTATTGGGCACAATGGAACTCTCTTATTCTGGACAATGGGATCCTGAAACGTGTGCTGGAGGCCGATATTGGTGGGGAAGACAGACGCCAAAAATTGTTCCCAGGAACAGAAGAGAGGAAGTGCCTGGGAATCCATGATGGAGTCGCCGGAGGACATCTGGGAGTGACGAAGACCCTGCAGAAAGTGAGGCAACGGTTTTACTGGGCCAATTGTCAAGCTGACGTCCAGGACTGGTGCAGGAAGTGCGCTGTATGCGCTGCAGCAATGGACCTCGAATACGACCCAAGGCCCCGATGCGTCAGTACAACGTAGGCAGCCCGCTCGAGCGCATCGCCATCGCCCTCGCCGGCCCGTTTCCCGTATCCGACCACGGGAATAAATACATCCTTGTGGCAATGGACTACTTCAGTAAGTGGGCGGAAGCCTATGCCCCTGCCCAACCAGGAAGCCATCACCGTCGCCGACGTCTTGGTGAAAGAGTGGATATGTCGATTCGGTATTCCAATGGAGCTGCACTCGGATCAAGGCAGAAATTTCGAATCCAACCTTTCCAAGAAATATGTCTACTGCTGAACATCCGCAAGACAAGAACCACGGCCCTACATCCGCAGTCCGATGGAATGGTGGAACGGATGAACAGGACGATCAACCGCCACTTGTCCAAGGTTGTCTCTGACCATCAAAGAGACTGGGACCAGTATCTTCATTTGTTCCTGATGGCCTATCGATCCGCAGTACACGAGTCAACCGGTCAAACTCCTGCTAGTATTATAATGGGCCGAGAACTGCGACTGCCTTGTGACCTGAAGTTTGGGATACCGCCAGGACAAGACACTGCGGGAGAGGACTACGTCAGCAAACTTCGGCAGAGAATGGACGACATCCACGAACGAGTCCGTTGAACATCCAGAGTGCCAGCGATAAAATGAAGAAGACCTATGACATCAAGGCCGACGCTGGAGGATTTAAGGTTTATTACCTGTTTTGGCTGTACAATCCCAAACGTCGTCGTGGACTATCACCAAAGTTGCGGAACTCGTGGAAGGCCCGTATAAGATCGTGAAAAGGATAAACGACCTTGTGTACCGAATCCATAAGCCACCCCGAGGGAAACCAAGGGTCGTCCATTTCAACAGGTTGGCCCCTTACGCTGGAAACCATGACCAAGTTCGCACCCTCAAGCCACCGGAGGATGATATGACGTTCGAGAAGTTTATGTCCTTGTATTCAAACGGGCAGAAAGTTCTACATGGGGTTACTAGAGAGGAGTCACGAGACCTTTCGAGGTGCCTGCTGACTACGCACTAGCGACTGTGTGGCAGAAGATCTTCGAATGTCCAGGGCATCGCCGAGTGTTCTCCAAGAAATTTGGTCAACTCCAAACACCGCGGAGCAGAATCCAGAAGTTGGTGGGTGCTACAGTTGAAGAAAGGCCAGAGAAACATCTACTACCTAGTCACCAAGAGGCATTCCCAAGATAAACCGTCTTATGAAGATGTCTGGAAGAGTCTCACCAAACTAAGAGATACTATGGTGGACCAGAATCTGGTGGATCTAGCAATTCCAAAATTATCCTGTGGTATTGATGGGTTGGACTGAGAGTCATAAGAAGTATGCTGGAGGCGATATTCAGATCCAGCGGCGTCAAGATTTTGGTTTGCTGTAACCCTATTCCACGACCGATCATGAAGACCGTGGAGTGTTACTTCCATCGAACTTCACGGTGCAGATATGGGGAGTCATGCAGATATCGTCACACTCCAAGGATGAAATTTCGGGACGAAATGTCTTTAAGAAGGGGGCAATGTAACTAACCTAGGCCGGACCTGTCGCCTCCCGCGTCGCCATCGACAGCGATGAGATCATCCCCGGAGATATTCGAGAACCATCCAGTCCCTCTTCTGCGTAATGCAACGGTCAATATTGGAAACAATTGGAACAGCCGCGCCAACTGGAAGAATTCAAACATCGAGAATGCTGTATCGAGATAAATAGACCGCCTCAAGAGGGAGTGGACAGTCTGAACGAGCCCATACGATCGAGCCATACAGTGGCATAATATAAATTGTTGTAGATTTAAGTGCTAAATAAATTAGTATAAACCAAGTTAAGTTTATTTACGTTACAATATCATTCAGAAAATAAAATATGATATAATGCGTTGAATGTATTGTAATGATAGTATGCAGTCAGCAACGCAATAATTGTGTTTATGTGATGCATATATTAATGGGAAGTTGAATCGCATGTGTTGATGACAAAGATTAGAGTAATTTGTCATTTTAATTGATTCTAAAATATTGAAATTAATGCAAAAAATAATCAACTCAAAATCACTTTCGATGAATACAATGCATGTCGCTAATCAAGATGATAATCTTTTGTATTACATAAATTATAATTTGACTGAGTTGATGACGAGGAATGGAGTCTAGAATTTATGTTCTTTTTTGTGTTTCTCGACCTATAGCATCAGAATCAATAATAGCCAATGGTGTTGGATATATCATATTCATGTAAAGAGGAAACTTGATGAAATTGAATATAGATTATGTGCCAGTTGCCAAGATCCATTATTTCAAGTGAAATTGGTGCAAATATGTTGTTATTGCAATAGCAACTAGTGTGTCAGTTTGATTTGAAATAGTGAGTCAGCATTAACTGCTATATATATATATGTTATATGTAATAAAAATTTTGAACTAGATTGTAGATTGTTTTTTTGTAATTATAAATTGATTTTGATATTGATTTTTTAAATATATTTCCTTCCCTAATGACTTTCCTATATTTTTTTCTACTCTGAATATATTGCCTTCCCTAATAACTTTCCTAGAATTTTTTTCTACTTTCAAATAATAAACATTTTTACCCCAGAACATTTGTAATTGTTTCATTGTATTCTCAATTTTTGACAGTGACTTATGTTCATTCGCATACTGTGAATTTTTATTTATGTGTTTGTCAACAAGATTTTTTCTTATGTACAATAAACATATATTCTCTCTCTCTCAATGTGATCTAGAATTACGATGTAAATGTGATAATGGGATTGAGAGAAAATCCTCGATAAAATACCTGGGGGTAATCATAGATGAAAACCTTAGTTGGAAGGAACATATTCAATATGTAACTGGTAAAATTAGAAAACTTATTTATAAATTATATGAGTTAAGAAACATTTTATCGTTTTCATCTTTAAAAATGGTCTATAATAAATTATAGAGTCAATAATAAATTATGGTATTGTAGTCTAGGGGAGTACAGGAACAACAATTATGTCTAAGCTCATATATGCGCAAAAGTGGATTATTTATTTATTCAATCAAGTACTCTACAGAATTCGATACAGATTCCAAATGGTACAACTAATCTAAACGATACAACTAAACTAATACATTTAACGACAAACAAACAATAAACAGAAATTTATGTGTATATAGGAAGACAATAGTGAACTTAGGTACATGTATATAAAAAAATATAAGTAAAGGATACGGTAAAAATAAATTACTTGAATTGAATAACATTGCAAGTTTTCAGGTAGGAGTGAGAGAATTTACTCATAATTAGTAAGATGTGTTTGTACATAGAAAGTGTGGCAGGTTCTGTGGTTCTAGAGTTGGCATGAAATGATAATTTTTCTAATATCTCTGTATTAATTTATGACGCCATTTACAATTTTGAGTAAAAAAATATGACATGGTATTCATTCGTCTCTGTTCTAAAGTTTCTAGATTCAACAATGAAATTCTTGTTAGAGAGTCGAGACCTGGTGGAAGGAAAGTCCAAGTTTCCAACCAAGAAAACTTGTGACCCGACCTTGTACGTTCTCTAAACGGTCCTTCTGGCAATTGTAAATTGGTGACCAAATTATACTATTATATTTCAGAATGCTTCAACAAGTGAAATATACAACGCCTTAATTCATGCTCTGATCAGAAATATTTCTAGCTTGCCTCTTTATAAAACCCACCATCCTGAGAGATTTATTACAAATATTGTTGATATGATCGTTGAAATTGAGTTCTTTATCAAATATTATCCCTAAATCACTGATACTAGTTACAGCTTGCAAATCAACCCCATGTATACTATAGTTGAAAATAGTTGGATTGAGTATTTTATAAAAACGCATGATTTTACACTTATCAATATTGATTTTCAAAAAATTTTGTTCACTGTAATTGGTGAAATTGATTAAATCATTCTGAATCAAATGACAGTCATCTTCAGATGATACAACTCTATAGAATTTGAGATCATCAGCGTAAAGTAAAATGTTACAATTTTTAAAAGTGCAAATAACATCATTAATGAAGCATAAATACAGAATGGGACCAATGTGGGATCCCTGAGGAACTCCAGAGGTAACATTTATTGATTTAGAAATAGAATCTCCTATTTTCACTTTCTGATGACGCTTGTCCAGATAAGAAATAATAAACTTAAAAAAACTGCCATCCACACCAAGTGCTTTCATTTTAGAAATAAGAAGACTATGATTAACGGAATCGAAAGCCTTGGCGAGGTCAGTGTAAATCACATCAACCTGAAAACCTTGTTCTAGTTTATTACATAAAAGTTTTGTATAATTCCTAAATTGGTAGCTGTAGAGCGATTTTTGAAAAAGCCATGTTCATTAACAATAATATGCTTAAAATTGGTAAAAAGTTCGTCTGTTAATATTGACTCAAAAACTTTCGGAATACATGAAATTTTAGATATACCTCTGTAATTTTCAATATTGTTCTTACTACCTGACTTAAATATTGGTCATAACAGTGATGATTTCCATATGGTTGGAAATATTCCATCATCGAACGATTTTTGAAAAATAATTTTAAGTGGAGTGGATAATACTCTGCTGCACTGTTTGAGAAGTAACGGAGGAATTCCATCGGGACCAGCACTTTTGTTTTTGTCCAAGTTAATTAACTTATTTTCAATTTCCTCAATGCTGAACGTGTGAGATGTTAGCACTGAAGTAGACTGAGACGGTCCAATGTTGGAATATTTGTAACATCAACCAATTTGAGAAACACGACTGAAAATGGTCAGCAAACTGCTAGCTATTTCTTTTGGAGTTTCTAAAGTTTTCCTCTATACTCCATTATTTTAGGAAGGCCACTGTCTTTTCTATGGGAATTCACAAATGACCAAAAAATATTTAATGTTGTCATGTATTTATCATAAGTTCAGTGTTTGACAGGTACAAAATATAACACATATCAATGTGGTATTTAGTTTCCTTTCGATATTCGAGTATTCATCATAGTCTCGCTCTAAACCAATTTATTTTGAATTTTTTGTGAAGTTTGTTTTTCAGTTTAAGCAATTCAATCAGATGATTGCTTAACATTTCGGATATTTGGCAGTAGATTTGAATTTTGTGGTATGATTGTTTGAATCCATCAGATAAAACTTTATAAAAGCTGAAACTGCTTCGTCAATTAGTATTGAGTAATATAAAAATGACCAGTCAATATTAGAAAAGTATTCATTGAGTCCCATATAGTGAGCCTTGTAGAACAAGAAATACCTTTTCTTTAGCATAATGGGATGAGAGAATCACGTCCTTATAATCGAATTTAAATTCTACAGCAGGGTGATAGGGATCAGATGAATTATACTGAGTAGGCATAATTGGGCATGTTCGACACCCACAGACAAATCATCAGAAAAACTAAGTCCAAAATCTTTCCTGAGCAGTTTGTGACATCATTGAACTGTTGGAAATCCATGACGCAAATTCGTCCAGGAGAACTTCAATACGTAGCTCATAGCGTAACTAGGTACAGAATAGTTCATCATAACCCATGAGATTTGAGGTAGGTGAAATCCCTCAGCAATAATGAAGTTCAGCTACATTGTTTCTTCTTAAGTCATGAACTTTAGTAGCAAAAGACTGATATGTTTCGGCACTTGAACCAGGGCAGATATACACAGCACAGAACATTATTTTCCTATTTGAGACTCTTAACTCTACCCAGAGATCCTCAAAGATTAAATTTTCCGTAGAAACAACTTTTTTTGCTAATAGGTTGGACCTAACACATATCATGACGCCTCCTCCACCCTCCTCCACGTGTACAATTAGTTTCCTTATAGTTCCGATCTTGTCTGAAGATTGAATATTTAGAATCACTTAATTCTGTATCAGAGATGTTTGTATTTAACCAGGATTCCGTTATTATTATTATGTCATAATCACATACCTGTAGAGCCCTGTTGAAATCATCCAATTTGGTTTTAAGTCCCCTTATATTTTGATAGTAACAGGACAGTGTGTTTGTATTGACAGTATGTGAGAAGGAATGTGTACCAGTTTGTGGTTGAGTACTTCCTACATCATCATTTGAGGGCAATGGTGAATTAATTATGGGTAATTGAGTAGTTATTGATTCACTCATAGAATTATCATTAGTTAGGATTACTTCATTACAGTTACTGATGCATTGTGCGTTTTGGTGTATAATTGAGATAGTGGCCGTTGCTTTAGGCAAAGAGTTTGATACGGGAAGTCTTCATCAATAGCTGTGGAGTCAACTAAAAATCCTCTCGTCTTCGTTCGTATTGATAATGTTTTTGGAAGTTGAATCGCTTATAGGCCACAGATCGAGGCCAGGATGACGATTTATAATTTCATCTTTTAAGCTGTAGTCTATTCCAAACATAAAACATTTATTTTGGTTTACCTCTGTTGTTAGCTCCTTGACTATAATATCCGCATTTTTGAAGATTTCTTGATCTTTGATGTACTTACAGATTTTATCATCAGTGATATCTCTTAATTCTATATAGGTAGAGCCAAACTTTCTTCTGGACGCCGAAGTCTTCCATTTCCTTCACCAATATTTATTTTCGTAGGTTTTTTCATAGGTTGTTTTTTCTTGTATGTCACTTCTGTGTATCCCTCACTTTCAACAGTCTGAATGTCATGTTCTAGGTTTATAATATCATGAATTTTTTTAATTTTGCTCCTTTCCGGAGCATTTCTTTCCGATTTCAGAATATCAGAGAATCTAGGTACATCTGGCAACACTGTTTTACTAATTTCACCGGTGTTTACTTCAACAGCAGTTGGTACTTTTTGCTCCATTGGGCTAATTGGTTTTTTGTTTTGTTCGTTTCTCGTCCTTTTTTGAGTAACATTGTTTTGTTTTAGTTTTTCTTCCAATAGGTCGTTATTTCGTTTCAGAAGTTTGTTGTTTTCAAGCAAAAGTTCATATTTACCATCCTTTCAAGTAATAATTTCTTCAGCAGATCATTTTCGACTTTCAGATCTTCATCTATTTTGTTTAGATTTGGGTGGTTGGTGTTGCTAGTAGATAACACAGATTCGCAGCAGACAATCCTTGATTCACAAATCCTTATGCACTGAACTTTGTTTTTCACAACACATGATAGATGAAAGACGTTTCCACACTTTACACATACTAGATTTTTACTAGGTTTGGTTTGACAACACTTAAAATATTTTTCATTGAAGTTTTCTTCATTAATCAAATAGACTGCATCTGACGTTGTCGCCAGACGCCGCCATTTTTGATGATTATAAAGATAATGCTCTTTAAGAAGAAAAGATATCCCACAGAATCTATATATATATATATATATATATATTATATATATATATATTATATATATATTATATATATATTATATATATATTATATATATATATATATATATATTATATATATATATATATATATTATATATATATATATATATGAGTATAAGTGAGCCTCCAGCCTTGTTAATTTTGAGGTTCACTGAGACTCGATGTCACCGAGCCTCCGATATACGGACGCCCGGTAACCACCTTTAAAAATGTCGCAAACGACATGTAACATAGTAACAAACACTTTACCACAAAAATATGGAGGAGTCCAAGTTGCCCGATTTTCGATAGCCATTTAAAATTTAGTGCAGTCCCTCGCCGCTGAAGTGCGCTGCTTATGTACTTTTTATGTTATAGTGTTTGAAACGTATACTTTCGAAGGTCCCTGGGCTTCCCCCAATTTGGCAACACAGGAGATGCACACAAATATCATTCATTTTAGATTGTCATCAAGAAACATGTATTCTTTCCGCGCACGAACGAAATAAATTGTGGAAGCTGCAATTGCCTCCCAAATATTTGAGAATGAGCCTGGTAAATACTTTTTCTCATTGATTCCGCAATATATATTACTGCGATTACGTCAAGATTTAATCGGGAGTCCACTGAAATATTGCGATATTTCACCATTTCAGAAAAGGTACTTTCACAATGTTATACACAAATCACTCCAACAATTTCTCATGCAAGATTCAACAAAGGACACCAAACTTTCGCTATCGTCTCAAGCAAAAAAAATAATTTGTTTCTTTCATTGAATGAAAACAATCTTCATATAGAATCCTTACTTGAATATATTCTCGTTTGAGTTGAGTATTTTGTGAACCTGAAAAACGCTTGCATTGTTTTCCACATCAGAAAATCTATATTCTCGTAATGTGTCTTGAATTTGATTTATATTATTCAGTTTCGGTTATTATATTGTGTACCATGAAATTCACTGAATGAGGTTGCTTAGAATGGATTATTAATTAACTGAATGTAGGAATCTGGGGTATTCCAAGGTTCAAGATTACAGATGAATCATGAAAAATTTTTAGGTAAACGACTCAAATGAATTAAATTTTAATCAGAACATGCTACTGTTCAGATGTACAAAAAATAGATGGAATTTTTTGGGTGTGTGACACAAGTTATGTTATAAAATCAATAGCCCATTGTTTTAAAAATATACCAACAAAAAATAGTCAACAGAACATATATATATATATATAGACACTAATGAATTGAAATAATCTATACATATATAATTACATGTCCTGACTGCATGATGCACTAACTTCAACGCCCAGACCATATAACTCAACACAAAGAGCTGAAATTTTGATAGCGTATTCCTATGATGACATAAGTATATAACCACTTAGAGAATTTTTTTCAATACTCCATCCCTAAAGGGTGAAAATCAAAATACCGTTAGTTTTGAAGTTATAGTCATGGAAACTGCTATTTTGGCCTTTCCTTCTCAAATAACGTAAACACGTATTTTAAGATTATTGAAATTCAACCCCTAAAGGTAAAAGGGTTAAATGGGGTTCGAAAGTTTGTACTGGAGTACCCTTAGTTTTCGACTTGGGTTCATAAAAATTGGTATTTGCAGTCTTTGTTACAATAAAAAAATATGTATTTCAGTGTCTTCAGCAATCCAAACCCTAAAGGGGTCAAATGGGGGGTGAAACATTTTAAGTTAGGTCATAAAAATGGATATTTGAGGTCTTTTTACATATGAAGACATTTGTTTTCCAGTGTTTTAAGAAATTCAACTACTAAAGGGGCGAAATGGGGCTGAAAATGTTTATTAGGGTTCCGTAAGTTTTAAGTTAGAATAATGAAAATTGGTGTTTTGGCTCTCTGTCACTTAATAAATAAATCGTGTTAAACTTTATTCAAAATGCCATATCTACAGGGTGGAAAGGATTGGTGAATTTGTAATAGTCACAAAGCATTACTTTTGCTGTCAAATCAATTATGCCACCCAAACGAGATAACGGGATAACAGGATACCGTTCCGTGAAACTAAATCACGGAATAGCCTGAGCCATAAGCTAGATGAAAACATATGGAAAAATGCTAGTTGATAATAATATAACACTACAATAATATATTTCAGGAAGAAAACCTTATAAGTGAGAGTTCTAAATGGTACAGAAAATCGAATGGAAGAGGAACATTTATATCATCGAAGAAAATTATTCACGGTGTTATTGAGGATTTGAAAGAATAGGAAATAATGAAATTGAATAGAAATAATTATGCTCAATGAATAATATATTCAATTCTTCTTGAAAGGAAACTAAGGAAAATAGATCCAAATAAACTGGGGTACCATTAAAAACACATTTTCGAAATTGAAATTAGGTATCGAGAAGTTTTTTTTTTTCATGTTGAAATTATATGTAATCTCAATATATATTACTTAATCCTCAACCAATATTTCCATATATAAAAATCTTTTCCAAACCATGCGATGCGATGCATAAGATAATATTTTTTTCCGTTTTATAACATTTGTTGTTTAGGGGAAAAATCGTGTATCAAACTCAATCGATCGGATGACATTCTAAAAAGTCGTATTTTTCGATTTTTTTAACAAAAGACAGAAATAAAAAAAAAACGGTTCTAGTATTTTAGAAAAGCTCAAAAACTAAAGATTATCGGGAAAATTAAAAAAGAGGAGAAATTTTCTGTGATAATGTTACTCTCGCAACTCTATCCCAATTATTAATAATTTTAATTCAACGATGAATTAAAACAGGGCTTCGCGTGGGCGTTACGCTGGACTACAGCACCTCTCGAGAGAGCAATTCACATAACATATTTTTTATATTATTAAATATGAATTTAAAAATTCCAAAAAATTATTCTATCATGTATCATTGGAAAAATGTAATTTTGGGAATTTTTTTTTCATTCAATTTTGATAATGTAAGGCTATTGTTATTTGAGTAGTTTTTTTGGAACCGCCGATTTCATTAAAAACCGAATAATTGTTCACAGAATGACTCCATGATTTCTTGCTTCCTGAAGCACATTTTACAATGTACTCAATAATATACGCTATAAAATTGTTTAAAAGTTAATTAGTTTGGTAATTATAAATTTCTAAAGATAACAAAATATGAGAAACACACACAGTTTGTTGTATATGGTTGTTTTTGTTATTTTTTGTACTACTCAAAAAAATTAACGCCAATCAAAGTTTGTTTATAACTAATTTTTAACTAAATAGAGAATTATTACTAAAAAAACATTATTTTTTCCTATTAGGTGGAGAATAACCAATTCCGCATTTTGGAAGAAAAAAAATTATAAATATATTATATAAATAATGAGGAAATGAAAAAAAAAACAATTTTGAAAAGAATATAATAAACGTTGTGAAATGCCTTTGTCAGACATAAAACTGATAATAATGTGGAATATAAAAAAAAATACAATGTTTATTCAATATCTCATATTTTGTTACCTTTGGAAATTTATAATTAAGAAAATAATCAATTTCTGCGTGATATTATTGAGTACACATGTAAAATGTGCTCCAGAAAGCAAAAAAAATATGGAGTCATTCTCTAAACAATTATTCGGTTTTTATAAAAACGGCGATTCCCACAAAACTACTTACTTAACAATAGCCTCCGACTATCAAAATTCAATGGAAACAAAATAACGAAATCATATTCTTTCAGGTGTTCAGCTGATTCTTTGATTTTTTTGAATTTTTAAATTTATATTTATAAAAAATATTGTATTTGAATTGCTCTCTCGAGAGGTGCTGTACTCCTGCCGTAACGCCGGTTGGAAGCCCTATTTTCAATGTTGAATCAAAATTATAAATAATTGATATAGATTTCCGGGACAAAATTTTTCATAGTAAATATTCTCGTCTTCAAGAATCTGTTTTTTTATTTCATCTATCAAGAGTTCTTGAGTTACTACCAAAAAACTAAGGCTGTTTTTATTTTTTGTTTTGTGTTAAAAAACTAGCACATTTTCGTCAGAATGACATCCCGAATCGAATGAGCCATCGCTCATATATTCAGAAGGCTTGGAACTATTTTTCGCAGGAAACTCACTTCTCTACTAGACTATGATGACATGAGTAACCACTATGAAGGTTTTTTGATACTTCATCCCCAAAGGGGTGAAAATGAAAATACCGTAAGTTTTGAAGTTAAAGTCATGGAAATCTCTCCAAATCTAAATAATTTATTTATTGATACTCAGAATCAACCTTATATATAGTCTGAGGTTTTAATGGATCGCACTATTTAATGAGGAAGTGTATGATATGAGCATTGCAGTTTGACTATGAGTTCAAATATTAGGTATGTATTGAGAGCAAAAATACATTTTTGTTCGAGAGGCGCCATTCGCAGTGGATCGCTATAATCACTCGAGAGGAGTTATGTCACTCTTTTCTCGAAATGCAACATATGAATATAACTGTTCACTAGTGGCGGCTATTTACCAACTAATTGCTATCGACGGCGCGCGTTTTTATGATGTTATTGCGAGCAAGTGTTGAAAGTATAAATTTCAAAGTAAGTTTTAGAAATGTAATTTCAAGTCAACAGTTGAAAGTTGATTACTTCAGATGCTGGTGTTAAGAGTCAACAATTTTCTTTGCAATTTTTATTATTTGCAAATATAATATAACATTCAAATGTTTTTTTGAATTTCATTGACATTAATATTTATTATACAATCTGAACAACTAGAAATATTCCTTCTGCACTTCCTATGTTTTTTTTGTCATTTAGTATTCTTGTAGGAGGGATGGAATGAACAGTAGTGGCCGCCTTCAAAAGAAGGCTTTTGGCAATATTTTACTAATTATCCAGCGAATCCCCAATTGAATTTAGTATTTAAAATTTCCATCGCCTGTGTCTTTTGATAGTACTTAAGTTTGCACTTTCTTTTACAAGTAAAGTGACCAAAGACCGGCGAAAACAGTGACCAGTATAGGGCTTTGGATCTGTCAGTTTCAAGAACTCTCCTGGTATTTTACTGATGTATAGATACCAACTGGATTTTTGGTAAATTTCGATAAAAAATAAAATAAGAGTGGTCAACCGTAGTGAAAGATCGTGGAACGTTAGAATTTGAATCGGGAATTTTTACTATTAATGAAGACTAATAAGCACAAAATATACCCAATATAGTTTACTGCTTTCATCATGGAATACTTATTGTCTAGTATAATTTTTAGGAACTCTTCTAAGCCACTATTCCTTGAATATTTTCAGAATGATCGAAGGTAGATTATATATTCTTGTTATACGATACTACTGAAATAAATTTCATTTCAGAGTATGAAGCAAAATTCAAACTTTCAACTACCAGATAAACTTTTCAACAGGCCGCGTGATTTGTTATCATGCTGTGGAATTGAATATTGACTGAAAAATTGGCAACAGTGTCAGGAGGCCCAGTAAATACACAATAGCTTCAAAAGGAGGCCAAGTTACATAAACTCCCAAAAAACGTATGTAACATATACAGGAGGCTAACTAGCCTGAGATAGTGGCGGAGGCTGAGTGGGCTATTAACTGTTTGCTTTGTATAAACACGTGGTTGCTTGGTGGGCCATGTATGAAACGGAAGCTGAGTTGGTCTATATAGATATATATATAGCAAACTGTTATGTCCTAATCAATTGTATGTAAAATCAGTTATTAGATTCATGCTAAAAAACACATACTACAGGGAGGATTTAAAATATGGTGTAAATACAAGAAATGCAGCTAATAATAATCTCTTTCTGTGCAATCCTAAACATATATTATGTCAAAAGCATATTTATTACATAGGTCCAAAGATTTACAATAGTCTACCCCATGCTATAAGAAATAGACCATACCATAAAGTAAAAAAGGAAATTGTACAATGGATAATTGAGACTAAGTACACTGTAACCTTCATGCTTTGATGGAGGAAATAAAAACATGTTTTTGTGATTGTTACCCAAGAATGATATTTTTTCTATTTATATCTTAGGAATTTTCCTAAAGTATTAATTTAATTTAGTTGAGTAAATTGCTAAATGTTGTACCCTAAAATAAAATTGAATGTGATAATGTAAGTGGGTGCACACACAGTATTCAGAATACCATCGTGCACCGAATATAATTTATTTAGTTTATATCAATATATATGTGGTTGTTAGGAGATATTAGCTCTATGATTTTTGGTATCTATCCTAAACTATACGTTAGGTTAGGTTAGACTCCGCCGTTTGACTTGGCCACACTTAGGGGCACTACTGCTTAATTCGATCTATTCACTACCAGATGGCGTGCCCTCCTCTAAACTCCTTTTTCTGATGAAGAAAAAAACATGAATGCCGACGTTTGGGATCTGTACGAATCATCAAAAAATAAGTACGTCTTGTTTTTAAAAATGGAAATAGAAAAAACTAATGCTTAATTGTGGCCAATCACATCAAGGAGATTCCAAATCTACAATAAAATTGCTACTTCCGGTCTCTCCGATTTTGATAATGTTGGTTCAATGGATTCGTCTCAATGTCAAGAAACATAATTAAACATTTTCCGATGCCAAAAGGGCTCGGGAAGCTAACTTCGTTATGGAGTGAGCTACAGCAGAGTGTGGGTACTCTAACAAGACAACTTCAAGTGGAGAACGTGGAAATGGCAAGTTTGAGTGTGTAGCATGCATGAAACCGGGAACCTTTGAATTACAAGTATAACGATCTTCCAACTGAGCTATTTCGACTAATAAATCAATCTCTATTGTGAATAATTTTTTTGTTTTCACTTTAGCTTCTTGCGTTGATGTGTGTTTTCCAGCATTGTTGTAATGAGTTCAAACTACTGACACACTTATTCGACATAATATTTTTGTTATTGTTTAGAATTCTATAGTGTGATATATGTCAGACGTTTCACAGCTGAAATTTCTTGAACACAACAGTAGTGAACTAATAAACGTTCATTCGCAATTCATAAAAAATCATAGAAGTTATCCTTTCCAAACGAGTATAGATTGATGCGCTGAGTTGAATTACTGTACTTATAGAAATTCCTGAAGTACACAACAAAAAAGTTGATACATCGAACTCTTAATTATAATGTAAACAAATATCCGCGATAAACAAAAGCAAGGTTCTACGATGAGACGTCATTATCTGAAAAATGTATTCTTCTGATGTTACAGTGTGGCCAGAATGTGTTTAAACCTATTTTTCCTTAGATGTAAGAATTTTCCCTGTGACATCATTACTCTGTCGACTCATTCCCGGTTTTTAATTTGTTCAAAGTATTTGTAATGTTTGATCTTTTTTCCAGTCTTCAGACATAATATTCTTCTCCTATGTTACTCTATTGAATTTGAAATCTACAAGATGTGTGTGTAGAAATTTCCTGGAAACTATGATTGTTCGCTCTTCTGATTGACTTACTTGTATTATTATTTCATTTATGTTCGAAAAGTTCAGGTTTTCACAGTGTTGCCAGATTGAATTTAAAAGTCTTGTATTTTCAAGCTGATCACGTGTCACTGTAAAGCTGGATTTATAGTTAGACGGACTGTAAACGTAGACGCACTGTATACGTAACAAACGGACTGTAAAATATTATTCAATTTATAAATTGACGGAACGGAATTTTTGTGCATGGGTAGAAGTGATAGTGACATTCAACATAACCTACACATTATACGAATCATAAACAGCTTGTTTTAGTTTGGATTTGTATTATATTCTAAATATTTATCTATGCTTCTTTTTCTGTGTCACAATGGATTATGAAATACATGAAGGTATGCTTCTTGGTGCCGTGGGACTGTTGTTGTGTGCAGTAGCATCGGAAAAGTGTCGACAAACTCGAAGAACAATAATTATGCGACGTTACAAAACAAGACCCATAAACAGTAACAGAAAAGTAGAGAATGCCTTCAATAATTTTTTAAAGATGAAGACTGTCGATTTAGATCAATTTTTTAAGTATACGTGAAGGACTGTTCCAGTATTTAATGAATTATTAGGTCTTGCAAAAACATCACACATAATTCTTTATTTTGATTGGCCGGACACAAGAAACGTAGTGTAAAAGATGAAAGTTGGCCAACTCTTCCGTTCCAGTCCGTTTCACTTACGTTACGTCATGCGTTTACGTTCATTTATAAACAAGAGTACATAAATTATATAGTTGATCTTTTTGCAGTGCGTCTACATTTACAGTCTTCCGTCCGACCAATTTATTTTCAGGAACACTTAAGTATTTGTCCTGCGTGATTAGTTCATTCTTATTCCAGTTGTTAGAGCGATGCGATGAGTTGTATTTTAATTGCTCCTTCAATAAGTTCAAGGGTTTTAGGTACTTGTATCTTTACCCTTTCCTCATTCCTCATCAAGTGTTCATAGAGCTTCTACGTATTTTCCAACACATCTCCATAATTAAAAATGACGAACTTTGCTCATGTTTACATATTGTTCTCCAAGGACTACGTGAATGTACCGAAGCCTACAGACGCCTAACTCAAGGAAGCTGCGACTGTGGGGGAAAACATCAGCTGCAGGCGATTCTACGAAACGTGAAGACCCCTCCGCAATCAGATCAAATACGAACAGAGAAAAGGAGAAAGACTCAAAGATTCAAAGGAAACAGCTAGACATCGGGTTCATTGGAATGACACTGAATCAGCGATCGATTCTCGGATACGAACAGGGACTATCTCCAATCTAGAGCATAAAGACCCTGCTGCTTTTTTGGTTGATTACAAGGCACTTTTCAAGAGAGGGATCCAGAAGGATCATGGAGTCGATGCGATTTTTGGCGGCGAATATTTGAAGTATCGAAAGGAGAAAGTTTACAAAAAAAGTACAAGTATTTCACCACCGCAAATTCCCCAATCCACCGAGATACCAACCTGGATTCAGGGTTCGAAGAAAAAGTTACAAGGCCGATGCTGATAGAACTTGAGGAGTTTCAAGAACGTGATAGTGGTTGGGCATTGAAGATTATCATGAACTTGGGCGTCAACATTAATAAATTTACACCGCAAATTGGATCTTCCAACATCAAGTTGCCCGGATCAATAACGAAGCAGCATGCCTGCATCAATATCAAGAATGATGATCAAGCATGTTTTGCTTGAGCTGTTACTTCAGCTTTACATTCATTGATTGTAGAGAGGAAAATTTACTTTATGACTTTTCACGACTGCATGTCACCATGATTTCCAGAGTGGAAAATAATAAATTAGCATTCATAGCACTTTCTCATAAATTTTAAATGATATTCCATAGTAGTTTGAGAGGGTTGAATTTGAGTGACCGTTCGTAAGTTGGAATATCTAGCGAGCAACGTGATACAAGGATAAAACTGAAAAAAATATATGAAAGAGGGGAGCGAATAGTCTTAACGAAAAGAAATAAGTAAACGATTGGTTTCCTCTGAACACAAGAGTTTGGAGAATGTTTGGTTTCTTCTTTCATCTCAAAAAAATATTTGCAATCAATTAATTTTGGGGCATTCAATTTAATTTCCAAACTAAAAATGATAATGACATCATATTAAATATAGGTATAGACAACATATTATTCACCAAGAATATTTATTGATGATTTTTTCAAACAATTTTTTCTCTTTATTCCCAAACAACACACACTAGTTAAATTTTATTGAACCTATTCAAATAGTGTTTTATTATTAATATTTCCAGATTGGAGCCACTCCAAGACAACCATTGGATTCCAGAACAGTTTCAGAAAAGACTAGCACGGCCAACCAAACCAAATTCTTGAACACTCAAGGCAATACTTCATGTCATGTGAAGAATTCAACAAAGACCTTTTCAAAATGTTGATGGGTTGTTATTCAGTCAGAATGAATGATTTTGCTCAGAAGCTTTGCAGGCTACGCTAGGCGAGACAGATGTGGCAGTTTTTTATTTGAAAAATGAGCTACGTTTGAAAAAAAAAATACCCAACCTTTGGACATATATTTTTGGGAAAAATCAATATAATGAGATGTAAAATAATAATAAATTCTTATTGAACCCAAGAAACATAAATAATTTTGATCTATTACATATATAATACAACTGAAATAAATATTTCAATGTGATTTGTATCAGAATTCAATAGAATTAATAAAAGGGTAATGCATCAAGGTTATTTAAATTAATTCTGAATTTCTTTCACCCGAGACCATATTAAAAATGTTGTGAAAATCTGTAGAGAGCCCGAACCTCTTGCAATTCAACAGGAGGGGCTTCCATTTCATTTCCAATGCATTTTAATATCATATTTTATTATCATATATTAGAGATATTTTTTGGAGTTTTTCAGAAAACCTGTAGATATGTATTTAGTATTTCAATATTAATTACAACTTTTTGCTGAAACCAATTTTTTAAAGGGATTGAATAAAAATAGTTTTCCAATTTTGGATTTGATATTTCATTGGACAAAACGACAGTTTCCTCTGGCAGATTGTATCCAAAACATGATTAATCCTTTATCCCTATGAATATATATTTGAAATGAAAATGATTATTTTGAAAAAAAAAGGAACTTCATATCACATTTCAGTGATATCTCAAAGTTAATAAGTAATTGAGGAATTGTGCTTCTCGTTTCATTGTAGTTCAATAACACAGTCATTGAAGAATCTGAATTACAAATTTAGATTATATTCAACTTTGCATTCATTCCAAAAAGCCCTATTTAGCAGACCAGTGTGAAGTTAGCGGCCATTTTCTGGCAGCCATTTTTGTCTGGCGGCCAAATGATTAGTGACATCGGGTGATTCAAAATTTCTTAGAATTTTCAACCAAATCGAATGGCTGAAGACTTGGAAACAATAAATATTTAAATCATTAAATATAGCCTTTCAGTATTACATATTCCAAATATCCACTTGGCTAAACATATTTGAGGGTGCATTTTTAATTTTTATCTAAAAGCAAATCAAATATATCTTGGTATATAATTCTTAAGTTTTCCATTTGTTGTTTTCGACCATTTTCTGTTAAATGGAATTCCCATTGCAATTTCAATCATCAGCCATGTTATCTTCTTTCCTCTTCTGAATAAACTGTATGTGCAAGGTTCAATTTCCTTGATCTGTAAAGAAAAATAAAATAAGTTTGCAAGAATGATCCTACTACCCAAATACATAAAAAAGTTATGAATCCTCTCTTTCAAAATTGGACTTTCATACAAACTGTTCAGAAGTTTTTCTTAAATTCATGATAATTCCTCTCTTATCCAATAGCTATGGAAATGAAGAGAATTGACAGAAAATACTACTAACTCCAACTATGTGACACAACAATAGAAGAAATCTTGAGGAATAGATAAAATCATATAAAGTCAAAGGCTGAATTTCAGCGTTGGTAAAGAAAGCAATTTTATGCTTTGAAAATCTTTGAATATAATGAACCCTATTAAGTGAAGTTATCCACACTTTTCCATCCACGGTTTCTGACGTAGAGACTGTCGAATTCGGGATGGCCGAGAAATAATGTGCGTTGTTGCCAGATTTCTAATATGCGTTTCATTCATGTTTCCTGGTCCATGATTCATTTATCACTCCTTCGATGAATTTTGATTGTGTGGGTATTATTATAGTAAGTAGTAATTACATGTTGTGTCATGAATGTTTCTATGTAGAATGATGGTAAATGGAACGAAGAAGCAGTTTCTGGTCTCAAATTCATTTGTCCTACCGTCGGTGACATCCAAAATATTAAATTCGAATTTTTTGAGTGCTATCTCTGTTACTATTTGATGTGTCATGAATTTTTCCATGTAGAATGATAGAAAATGGAACGAAAAAGCAGTTTCTAGCCTCAAATTCATTTGTCCTACCGTCGGTGATGTCGAAAATAATTAAATTCGAATTTTTTGGGTGATATCTCTGTTACTATTTGATGTGTCATGCATTTCTCCATGTAGAATGATAGAAGATGAAACGAAAAAGCAGTTTCTGGCCTTAAATTCATTTGTCCTACCGTCGGTGACGTCAAAAATAATTAAATTCGACTTTTTTGGGTGCTACCTCTGTTACTATTTGATGTGTCATGAATTTCTCCATGTAGAATGATAGAAAATGGAAAGAAAAAGCAGTTTCTGGCCTTAAATTCATTTGTCCTACCGTCGGTGACGTCAAAAATAATTAAATTCGACTTTTTTGGGTGCTA